>PVKE010049517.1:0-11241 GCA_004027555.1 Craseonycteris thonglongyai | reverse complement strand
TTACTCCACAGGTGGGCACAGGGCTGTGCAGGGAAGGAACTGGGCCGGGAGCCTCCCACATAGGTCCTGGCAAGAACTGAACTGGGGGCACACCCCAGTTCAGCATGTGGGTCCGCCTGGGCCGGGGCTGGGATTTGATCCTCAGTCCTCGGGGCTTCAAAGCGAGCCCTTTACTCGCTGAGCCATCCCAGCTTTCCCACCGCTTCTTTCTTGATGTCTAAATGGAAATAGGCCTCTAGAGTTCAAACATATATTTTCAACTCAAGCACCAACAGGGACTAACTTTAATTGCTTTGGTGTGATTCAAATTATTGGTGAAAAGATTCTCATTAGTCCAATTGAATCTCATTCTAATCAACTCCAGACTGTGTGAGTGTTGGGTGGGGAAGAGTGTTCATAATGGGAGTAGAGGGACAATGCAAATGGAATGAAGTCACATAACTTTCCCGACACTCAGCTGGGGTTATGGATCCAAGCATTTAAGAAGAAACTTTCTCAAAAGGGAGGTACAGGTCAATCCACCATTAAAATAACTGACTTAAGTCCAATGCATGTCTAAGACTTCTAACTTTTATATGTTTGACAAAGCTAACATATTTTTTCAAGTGTAATAACTGTAGAAATTTTCAACTTTGACTTTATTAGTATGTTTATTTTCTGACTTCACTAAGTTTTAGAAAGCAATAGACAAAATGGAAACAGTGAAATAAACACTGCTGTTCAGAGCAATCATGTGATGCTTTAAAACAGAGTTATTACATGTTTGGAATTTTCAAAATATTTGCTTACCTTAAAATGTATAGAAATCAGGTTTTGAATAAAAGCTATTTATTTATTTTTTTTAATTTTTTAATTTTTTAATTTTTTTTTTTGACAGAGAGAGAGAGAGAGAGAGAGACAGAGACAGAGACAGAGACAGAGACAGAGACAGAGAGAGAACTGAACTAGGGGAGCTCCCAGTTCAGCATATGGTTCCGCATGGGCCAGGGCCGGGATTTGATCCTCGGTCCCCGGCGCTGCAAAGGGAGCGCCTAACCCACTGAGCCATCCTGGCTTCCCCTGAATAAAAGCTATTTAGAGTGTGTCAATGCCCAATGAAAGAAAGTACAGCTTGTTCAAAAGCTATATATGAATTGTGATATTATCTATATTTTTTAATTATAAAAGTACTACATTTTGCTTATTAAATATTCAGATAATACATAATTTTATCAAGTAAAGCTCACCCACAAATCCACAAGTCAGGATAACTACCACGTACATTCTGGTGTAGAGCCTTTTAGAGTTTTTCTCAATAAATGTTTTCCACAAGTGGCTATAGTTTGCTTTTTTCACTTGCAAATACAGTGAAGATCTTCTCCATATAACTAAATATAGACATACACAATTATATTTAATAGCTATAATGTATTTTTGTATGGTGTGCTATACAGGTCTCTATTTGATGCATATTATTTTTTTGGTGTCTAATTATTCTCTATAGGATATCCTTGCACTGTATCTTTGAGCACTTATCTGATTTTAGTGTGTATTTTTAGCAGTGGAATTGCTGGGTCAGTAAATACGTGCTTAAATTTTGAAGCAGATTGCCTAATTACCCTCCAGGAAGTTTTATTTATTTATTTATTACAGGGATAGTTCTACCAACGGCCTTTAAAGGTCTGATGCCCTCAACCTCAGTCAAACTGGCTGATCCCAATGTTTTTAGTCTTAGCAAAGATGTTAAGCAAAAAATTATACTTCATTGTTGTTTTGATAAAATTGTATTTTTAAAACAGAAGGGCTGGCAAGAGCATATTAAGTGGAGTCTATCAGAGCACCTGGGATCTGGGAACATGCAAAAAATGGGGCTATAGGAGACATTCTTATGCTTTGTATCAAAGTAATTTGTAGCCACTGCATTGTTACTAGGTCCGTAAAGTTGTCTGGACTGCGCTGGTGGATGGGCACCTAGGTGAGAAGTCAAGTTAGGCTGTCTATTTTGTACACCTTTTATACCATGCTTTTATCATCCCCTTTTGAATTTGTACCAGTTGGCGACCAGTTTAGTTGGTAAATGTGGGCTCTTTCTCTGGGATCTATATTCCCTTCCAGATCTCATCTCTTAGAGGTTATCCTTCAAACATCACTACTTTGGTTAGTTGTTTAGTTAACAATGAACAGCAAGAATTAATTGTATCTTCCCCGTCCAGTTTGGCCTCTAGAGCTCTGGCCTACAGCTTGGAGAGGAGCCCCCATCACCAGCAAGTGCATCTTCAAAACTGGGGATATTAACAGAGGCTTGCAGAATCTCCTCCAATTGCTTTCTGTAGCACCGTGGCAGCTTCCCCAGGAAGGCAAATTCTGAGCAATGTCCTGTGATTTTCTTTGCTTTGATTCACACAGCAGTGTATCTGTGATATGTGGTTGTAGTACTCCTGGTTTCGATGCTGCTGAAGTTTTATTCCATGTTTTTACTTCCCTTTGCCTTTTCATTCAGGTTTTCAGTGACTTCGACGGTGTGTGGAACAAGTGGTAATATGATTCTTTCACCATTCTCTTCCCCCGAAGTTAACATGTTGAAATCTCATCTTGTTATGTCAGCCAACATTCAATTTTTGTACTAACTTGTGGCTGAAATTTAGTTATAAGTCAAGCATCCAGGCATGCTTGGAGAATAATCAGTGTAAGCTGACCAAACATACCATTTGAAACAAGACAGGACCATTATTTTCTGTCCCATTTACAATGGTGCATTTTGTCAACCTGTATCAGTGTCACCTGAGCAGCTCTTGAAATGTGGAAACATCTTCTGTGTTCTCACCTATTAACCACAGTATAAGTGCAACTTAAGAATACAGTAAATTCCGAGTTTGTATTAACTGAGCCAAAATAATTGATGCTACTAGCTAGACAGAGAATAGAGAGGACAACAGGGAGCACATGTCCTTGTAATTCCTATCACTCTGGAGAAGACTGCTTTAACCTTTGATTTGCTAATTAATTAGGGAGAAATGCAGTCATGCTATAATACCCAGGAGGTCACACAGCTGCACACCTACCTCACTTTTATGCGAAGAAAGCAAATGAGCAAAAATTAAGCTGACATCAAGGCAACACTTTTTTTTTCCAAAATGAAGTTCATTAACCACCAATGAGCTATTCAACCCAGTGTCCTGTATCAACTTAATGTTCATCAAATCCCCAGTGTATTCCAACAATTGTTGCCCCATTTATTGACTCAAGTCGTCAAGGAAAGAGTGAATTGTTTCATTTAGTTTATTAAAAAGGCAGCAACATATGCATTTTATTTTAGAAAACTACTTATTGTATGGAAATTAGCTAAATAGGAAATACCTTTTTCATGTAGTCTTTATGGGCTGTCCTACCTCAGCCCTAGCCTTTGCCTTTGGAGCAGAGAACTTTATAATTTGGGATCCATCTGGACCCTTTTGAGAATGGAAATCACTCCTACCCATACTGACACTAGGAGAGCAAATGTAAATATGGGCCATATGACCAAATTGGGAGTTTTGGTTTCTATACTTAAGAAACTAGACTCAACACTTCACTACAATCCCAAAAAAGCAGGGCAATCTCCACCATAAATAAATAAATAATGTACATTGAATAAAGTCTGTTCAGAGGATTCAAAGACAAGTGCTGACATTGCATATTACATAGAAAAATTAAGAAACATCCTTCTTCAGGATTTCTGCTCCCCACATGAAAGTGGCTCCCAAGAACATGAGCTCCTCTTCCTCCAAAGACCCTTCCCAAACCAAGATTACACTCTGGGCCCAGCTTTTCTATACACTTGAGCAAATCTGGCCATGAGCCAGCCTCCTATGGAAAGCTTTGTCTCAGGCATTCTCCTTGAGTGATTTGTCTTGTTTAATGTCAAGTTGAATATCACAACATTAACCAAATAAAACACGTCATACTTTTTTCTTTTTTTGTTTTTTTTCTTTCTTCCTTTCTTCCCTTCTTTCTCTTTCTCTCTCCCTCTCTCTTCTTCTTCTTCCCCTCCTCCTCTTCCTCCTCCTCCTCCTCTTTGTTTTCCTTCTTCTGCTGCTGATAAAGAATGCATGTAGGTTAGAAGTGAGGAAAAGATGTATTGGGGTGAACTCTGGTTCTCAAGGGCTTTAGATGATTCAGGTTTTACACTAGTCTACCAACAATGTTAATATAACAGTCATACTGTTTTGATTATTAGCAATAAATGTGTATGCTAAATGATTTATACTATCTTAGATCTAAGTACTTATTGGGAAACAGCTTCAAGATGTCCTGAGTGAAGTACATTGAATACGCATTTCAGTTTTCAATGCTTGCAAAATAAATTATACATTAAGAGACACTTGGTATTTTATTTTATGAGAATATGTGTTATGACTTGAGTTGAGCAATGATTAATTGTGCTACTTTATATGCCATACATTTCTAACTTAATGGCAACCTAACTAAAGGATATGTGTTAGAATGCTAATAAACAGATATTGAGGGATAATTCAGAGCCAGTGTGATATATTCCATAGATTCTTTTCTAAAACTATATTTTTCTAAATAATTCACACATAATTTAAAAGAAAAATGGTACTGTAAGAATTATAATGCAAATTAGTAGTTACATGTTTCACCCCCCTCCTAGAGATTACTTTCAACTCTATTAGAGATTTTTTTCAGTATTATCCTCATATATGGAAAACTACACCCTATAGCTACAAACAAAATACTTTACTTATACTATAGTTCTTGATTTAAAAAAAAAAAAAATTGACTTCCTAAAATAATTGCTTAAAATCTACCTCTAGGGGCAAGCCGGGATGGCTCAGTGGGTTAAGCGCTCACTTTGCAGCGCCGGGGACTGAGGATCGAATCCCAGCCCAGGCCCATGCGGAACCATATGCTGAAGTGGGAGCTCCCCCAGTTCAGTTCTCTCTCTGTCTCTGTCTCTGTATCTCTCTCTCTCTCTCTGTCAAAAAACAATAAATAAATAAATAAATATTTAAAATCTACCTCTGTTATGTCCCTAACCTCCACATATAATTTTATATCCATTTCAGATAAAACTCTGTAGTAAGCATTTACATTATTATATCTTTATATACATTGCATAAATTTGAGTCATTCTGTACTTTTATTCCTTTTTGTTTTTGCACAACTTTTTTTTTTTTCTGGAGTTAATATTTGTCTCAGTTTTTTTCATTTGCTTAGTTTTCTATGTTCTCCTTATTGATTTGTTTTGAATCACTCAGAATTATTAATCTTCATTTCATTTCAGTCACTCTCCTCATCCCCCACTATGTGACATCTTTCTTTGGCTGTTCAATCCCCCTTCACATTCTGTTTGCCCTTGTGGGGCTTATATAATTTTATTCACCTTACTGTCAGCTTATTCAAGTTTGGAGTAGGCAGAGGAGATGAAAACAGGTGTTTAATCTTCTATGATTAACAGAAATTTCTAGGCCACGTTCTTTATGTATTTTACCTAGTTTTCATATCAGTCTAAAAGATTGGTATTACTGTCTCCCCCTCTTTATGTAAGAAGACAGGATTTCAGAAATATTAAGTGGCTTGATTTTTCTTGTTTGTTCACATGGTGGATCTGGGGTTTCCAAGCAGTCTGCAGCCTCCCTCCAAAGCTCATTCCCTCACAGACGATCACAGCATGTCTCTAATGTGGGAATCCTGACAAGTCTTGAGCTCCCTTATGATTTTTGAATCAAAATAGCATTTTAAATTTCTGTTATGTTTTAGATCAGTTTCATTACTGCTTCACCTAATTTAATTGTTGATCTGATATAAACGGAAAAGAGAATATCTAATGAGCATATCTGAGTTCCAGACTATTAAAGAACTAGTGAAAAAGTTCATAGAGATGTCACAACTGAGAAAATATGGCAATGCTTGGGGAATAGTGTACCCTGATCAAAGATGGTGAGTGACCCTGAGCAATCATTTGAAAAGAAAAGGAAAAAGAAATCTCTACATGCCCAGAAGAGAACAATTTAGGGCTAAAAATCACAGGAGTTTATTATGCTAGACAAACTTGATTTCTATTGTTTTTAAAATTACCTAGTGGGAGAAGTGAATGTAAACAGCAGATGGGTTGTAGCAGGGCTTAATTACAACACTTAATACAGTACACCAGAAAATGTTAGAGAAAAAGTTAATTAAAACGAGAGTCTCTCTAAGCCTGTTTTTACTGAAAACAACTGAAGTTAAGTGTAGTTTTTTAGAAGATGAATATTAACCTGCTGAGATAAAGAAGGTTTCCAGAAACATCGCTTCTCAGCCTTTTGGGCTGAGATGAAGGGAAGGTGTTCAAAAACAAATTGTGAGACCATTTTTAAGCTTGCTATACTGAATACCCTCATTATACTAAGGAACAAGATAATACTGGAGCACACAAAACAAGTACCGGTATATGTAACCCTGAGATGTGAAAGCAATGAAGCTGTTTTAAAGTTTTATTGAAAATGTTCCATATATAACAGATTTATGATCACATACATTAAAATTGCTTATTTTACGTCTAAGCCACTGTTAAAAACCATGATATCATTAATGGAGGTTAATTTGTCTGATTATGAGTTAACATCTTATTACATCAACTTTAAAATGACAGCAACTGATGTTTCACTTCTCTCAGAAAAGAGAAGTAAAACAGATATTTTGATTTATCAAGGTAATGACCACAGATATATGAAAAAGCAAGAGTGACCACAGTTATATAAACAACTACAATGATAGGGTTATAAGGAAATGTTACCTTATTTTAGAGACGAAAAAACTGAACCCAAGAAGATAGGTTAATTCTTCTAGTCTCAAGTATAGTGGTTAGGTTATTAACTAAAGCATAATTTTTCTGTATGCTAATATTTTAATAAGGCATGGCTTTCAGAAAGGAATAATTGTCAGAAGCAAGTTTTAAATGGCACTATTAACTCATTTCCAAAGATGTGGGTATTATCAATAAAGTTTGGAAAACTGAAGAATGAGAATATTATAAATGCAAAATGTAAAGCCATTTCATTTTTTAAAAAATAAGAATTGCCTTGCTTTTGAGGACTAGTGAAAAGAAACAAGCTTATTTCTTCAGCAGAAATTTTTGTATGTCTATGTGATAAGAGTTGTGTCAGGCTATGGAGTAGGATGCTAAACTAATATATACAGTGTCTATCATGATGGAATGTTCATTTCAGTGAAGAACTAGACTTTATATTATGGTTGTAGCAGGTGATCTTATTAATATTTCTCCTATTTCTAATGTCCATGATGTATGGTTCTCTCAATAGCTATCACATAATTATTCTGACATTGTGCACATATGCTATTACTAGATAGCCGTGGCTGTGAAATGTGGTTCCTTAGCAACTGAAAATGTACCTTTAAAGGCAAAGAAATTGTTATGAGTTACTCTAGGATGCCAAGTCCTTATCAAGAACCATAGGTTAACCTGCAATACAATATTTTCTTAGCATTCAGTGAAAAATATTTCAGATAAAAAGCATAATGTGAAATTGCATTTTTTTTTCTGGTGATGTCATGTTTGAAGTCACTGTTGTTACCTCCATGAGACTAGACAGGAAGCTTTTCCTGAAACCTCTTGCCCCGGCTTGTGGTGAGTGCTCTGAGCAGAGCACAATGAGGTCCAGTTCCCAAAGTTTCTGTCTGCTACTCTAGCATCACATCATTCTGACTTAAAGGGATTGGAAAGGAAAATTACTCAGGCTCTAGGCACTCCCAGTTTTAGAGGCAGCTCCTCATAATATATCAATATACAAGGGTTGTCCAGAAAGTATCCATCCATGTAATATGAAAAATAGAGGCATTTATGGCTGGATTTTTTTCCTGGATATCCCTCAGATAGTAATGCACCACACCCCACATTAAGTACCTATAAATTATTCAAACATTATGTGGAAAGCAGAACTTTTCAGAGTGCTCTGTCCAGCTGCCTATCTACACCCTCTCTGGGGTGAATTCTTTACCTATTCTAGAGCTCTTTAGACTCTGTTTACTCTCAGTAGGTCAAAAGACCTCTAGTCATTTTGTTGAAAGAATTATTTCATGTGATTGTAATAAATCTGTCCATTCCAGTGAGGTGTCAGCCCAAACTTCAGACTCAGACATTGTGTCTTCCTCCAGATTTGTTAGAATTGCCAGACCAACACTTGCTCTAATGGGGCAGTGTGTGGACTCCCAGGACACTCTATTTCCCTGTCCCTGCCACTAAGCTTGCTAGATATACGTAGTAAATGCCTCTGCTGGGGCTGTTCCCCACAACAACCACCCACCCACCACCACCAGTGTTGCATTCCATAGTTCTTTTCACCAAGGCTCCCACTTAGACCAAAGCCTTAGATGGGACTTTTTTAAGAAAAATCCCCAGACAAGGCATCCAAGTACCCAGCTTACACATTTTTGTCTGTCATCGTTGTGAGTACAGTTACTTCCTGTTAGCTATCCCTGTTCTTAAACTACAGGAAACTTCAAATACCCACTGACATGCACACATCTTTTTTCAGGTGGGAATCAGCTACAAGTGCTCTGTGCTGCCAAAATTTCAGGTCGACACTTAGTATAGCTAGGCTGACCAGATGTACCATTTTAAAGGGGACAGAAAACAATGGTACTGTCCCATTTTAAATGGTACATATGGTCAACCTAGTCTCACTGAGCTAAATTCTAGGAGTCAGGAGGCTGACCAGAGATACCATTTGAAATGGGACAGTACCATTGTTTTCTGTCCAGGTTAAAATGGTATGTCTGTTCAGTCTAAATATAGCCCAAGCCCTAATTTGTATCTAAGTCAGCAGGACTCATTCATTGCAACACAGATATTGTGGAAGCAGTAGGACCTACTGGGAAAAATGTGAGTTGGGAAATCAGACTGAACTGGACTCAAATCCACACCACTCTCCTTTCACCTCCTAGTCATTGGCATTGTGTGGACAATATAGAAAAGACAACTATTTCAACTACTCTGAGTCCCAAATTAGTTGATATATAATTCCTTAGTGTTTGGCATAACATATACGTATATGGGAGAGATTTCAGATGTAAGGTTATACAACAGGGTGAAAATTAAATCAAAAAATTAGAAAAGTGTGTGCAAAATTTATTTTTAACATGAACAGAAACTTAACATATAGCCAGTGTTAATTTCAGTACACAAAGTGTATATCATCAGTTTCCTCATAGCTTAAATGGAACTCTGAATCCTTGATGTATAATACTTGTTAATTATACAGTGGTCATCATTATTGCAGCTGCACACAACTTGTCACTGCAAAGACTGCACAGATGTATTTGTCTCCATTTTACACTCACTTTTCAATTTCACTGAGGTTATTGTGAGAAGATAAAAATGAATGGATTTTGAAAGAAGGATAGATTGAGCAGAATGAGTGAGCTGTTTTGATGGATAATAGGTAAGTTCAGACTGAACTAGAACAGCTCATTGAACCTAGTATAGAAGCAAACAATAGTAGATGAAGAAATGAATTATGCAATTACTTATTCAAAAATATAAATAGTCATAAAACCATTGTAGAAGAGTAAGAAGGTATTAAGAGTAAACAATTTGAATGACATTTGTTATTATTGGTATTATTATTATAAATTGGCAACAATTTTTTTTGAATTGTTAACATGAACCATCCTCTTTAATGTGTGTTATGTCACCTAAACCTCAAGGGTAGAAACATCTGCTATCCTTTGATTGACAAAATAAGGTATTGAAGTTAAATTTTTCCCAAGACTGATTTTAAAGACACTCTTAACCATATTACTGTTTATATTAATCATGAGTCCTCAGTAAACTCTGCAATTGGTGTCTACATTTAATTCATAGAAGTACAAACATGTTATCATATAATGTGCTTCAGCATAGAATTAGATTTAAAATAGTAATGACATTAACAATAGATCTTATGATGCGACATGACATGGGGTACTTCAGTGACCACCATGTCATTTGTAGGCTATCTCTAATAATAAAAAAGCTACAGTCTTCACAATGATGATGATATATTTGAAATGGGTAATAAAAAGTTTGAATTTTTGTTAGAAATTTTTACTATGATTATTAATTCCTAACATACAACCTAGAACAACAGTGTGCTTGATACTTAAAAAAAAAGTTTCCTAGACATACCCCACCCTGTACCATATTCAATAAATGTTGTCCTTAGCCCTTTATTTGGAGAATTTTGAAAGCATTAGGATATGAACTATGTGCAGGAAATGTTATCAATGAAATTGCGAGAGGAATTTGCTTTTGATGTTTATTCTCTTTTAATATTTTGCTGCAGGAACTGGGAAGCTGCTAAGCCCTCAGGCCTTGATATTCTGCCCTGTTCATATTGATGTTAATTTACCCTATTTATCATGAAAGAAAAGAAACTTTAGGAAAAATTAATATATATATATATTAATTATATATATATATATTATATATCTACAACAGAATGCTTAACCTAGTTAATACTTAAATTCAGCATTAAGTATCAGCCTGTTTAAAAATAGATGAATCAATAAAGCTTATACAAAACTATTTGATTTGTCTAATTGGCATTTTCTCATTACTTGATTTAGACTTCCTTCTCTATTTTGTGCATTATCCTCTATGCTTTCAGTTCAGCAAGTCCTCATTTTGGTTCTTTCTTCTAAGAACCAAAATGGCATAAAATATTTCTAGCATGGGTAGCCTAGTCTAACTACTACCCCACTCCATCCCACCTTACAAATAAGTCATGTGTGGGATGGTCCTTGTTGCCAAAACCGCTGGAGTGACACCTTATATTCAGAGGAAGGCACACAGAACTCCCCAGTCAGTGTGATACTCTCTCAAATGACTTAAAGCATTGACCCATACAATCAACTCAGTGTTACAGTTTAGAAGCAGTCAACTGATGTAAGCAATATTTAAATAACCATAAACTATGCACAGTGGCCCTAAGCAGGGTAGTATATAAGGTCTAAATATTATTTGACATGTTTACCCACCCTAGTGGAAATACAGAGCCACAATTTGTAAGAACCACCAGAATTTGTAGAGGTCTATCACCTCTACTTTGAAAACTGAAAAAAAAAAAAAAAAAGCATTTCTTTCCACAAATTTAGCTCCATCAGAACTGGTAAATATTTAGAAAACCATATATGCAAATTTCTACACATTTTAATAAGATTTTGACAAGGTGACTTTGTTTCTAATATTTGCTGGGAAAATATGAATGGAAGAATTATAGTATG
>PVKE010049516.1:0-11246 GCA_004027555.1 Craseonycteris thonglongyai | reverse complement strand
ATCTGGCATTATGTGATTCTGTTGGAACAATTAATTATAGTACACATTAAGTTGTAGGTCAAATATTAAAATTCCCAAGTGTATAATTTCTAGTTGGTCTCTTTTATAAGTAATTAAAACAGACTTTTAAAATTAAATACAGAATTCTAAAATAGTTTTATTTATCTGGGTATGAATAAATAGATGCCTGAACTAATTAACAGAAAAGGAAACTTATGTGTAAAAATCAATATGATTTCTGAAATGCTATGCTAAAATACAGGTTTATGGAACATTAGGTAGTATGTTAAGACTTACATAATACCTCCTCATCTTGTTTCTACACAACAGAAAAATGGCCGTACTTCAAGAATTGCAGTCTATAACTGAGTGAGGGAATTTTTGTGACTCTTGAATTTTAGATGTAGCTGGGCAAGATTTTTTCAGGCAGTGGTAATTATCCTTTATTATGTGAATATTTAATGATTTGACAAGAGGTTTGTTTTTTGTAGATTTTAAAAGGGGAGCAATGATCCTAGAAATAACATAAATGTTATCTAATTAATACAGCCTTAAAGATAAGAATCCTTGTTGAAGCTGAAAAAAATTGCTAAATTATAGTCTTAGACATTCCTTCATATTTGTGGAGGAATATAGCAGAAGCATGTAGTATAATTTGAGTGAATATTCCCAATTAGGAATTCTAGGCTCTATTTTAACTGAGTCACACTGCATAGAAATTTAGAACCTAACTTTTATAGGTTATCAAAACCTTTGCCACCATTGCACAATTTTGTCCTAATATATATAGAAACGTGTTAAGTTGCAGTTTGCACAAGTTCATCTCATTTGTATTCCAGTGATTTTTTTTTTCCTTCTAGCCATGTTTTTCTAAATAATATATACACATTCAGGTTTTTTTGTAGGCAATAAAAGCTAGCTGTCATTTACATTTGTTAAAAAGTAATAATTTATTGATGACTAATGATTTTTAAAAACCTATCAGTTAATATAAAACTGAATTTTTATTTAATAACTTCTGTGTTCATATTGGGTAGCATGAAATCTGCATTAAACTGAACAGCATACAACTAGTAGCTGTAAATTCCTTTAGAAAATGAAAATTAATTTCTAAAGATATATTCACATCAGTTCTTTAAAAAGTCATAACTAGATTAATACTTATTTTCATTTACTTGTTTTAAGTGCCTGTTTGGGATGATGCTAGGTAATTTAGGAAAAAACAAAATTACCTACAGAAATGTCAATTATAGAGGGTCCTCCTCCCCATACAGCAAAATGGATTATGTAATGTTTTATCCAAAAGTTTTCCAGTTCCACTGTCTTGTGTTTTCATGTTGAAAATACTTTTGCATTTTTCCTTTGAGTGCCAATTTCTTACTAGTACTATTTCTTAATGTAACATGTTTACCTGGAATGTATTTTAACTATTTTTGTATAGTGTAAACTGAAACATGCACATTTTGTACATTGTGCTTTTTGTGTGTGTGTGTTGGGGGGGGACATATGCAGTGTGATCCAGTTGTTTTCCATCATTTGGTTGTGCTGACCTAGAAATGTTGGTCATATCAAATATTAAATTTAAAAATGACCACTCTTTTAATTAAAATTAACTTTTAAATGTTTATAGGAGTATGTGCTGTGAAGTGATCTGAAATTTGTAATATTTTTGTCATGAACTGTACTGCTCCTAATTATTGTAATGTAATAAAAATAGTTATGGTGACTATGATAGTGTGTATTTCTTGACAGAAATTTGAAACTCGCCCCACAAATGATAGGGAATAGTATATAAGCCACAGACACTATAATTTGCAAGTTAGAAATATATTTTATGATAGGTGCTATGAACATTATGTAAAGGTTTAAGTTTTTGCTTAAACCTAAGACTACCTTAGGTTTATGTCCATTTCATGTTAACTCATTTAGAACTGGATGCAAAACAGATGCCTGTATGACAAAAGAGTGGAGTAACATCACTTTCTATCAAAGAAGGTAAGTGATAAGGGAGCCAGCAGCAAAATAATGGAAATGTTGAATAGGTGTTTGTAATGCCAGATACTGGAGGGCTGTCACGTGTCTTTAAAGAGCTGCCTCCCTACCAGCATTAATGAATTACACATAAAGAAGCATAATGTACACCGCTGAACATTGCTAGCTCCATGTAACTAACCCCTTATGGGTTGTTCAGTTGGCCTTTTCACCAGTCTTGTTTGCCCATCTGCCCTTAATTGTGAACCAGAGTTATTTCAAGATCTGAAGTAATCCTACTCCATATATATTACCATATCTACAACTGCACTTAAATCATGACCAGGAACTATTTGTTTTTCAGTGAACCTCGCTAATATACAAAATAGGGTCAAAAATAAGGTACTCCTGCAGAAGTTAAGGGAATAAGTGTGCAGGAAGTTATTTTTCTTATTTAAATATAAAATGGAGAAATGGGCTAAGAACAATTTACAAAATCCTATTAAGTTAAAAAAAACTTAAGTATATTATCTTTTTTGTCAAAATTGGGTGCTCATTTGTAGTTTGATATACTATGTAGCTAAGTTGCTATTTTATAAAAATTGAACGTAAAAGGTTACTGATAAAGCTGTCAGTATGAACAGATAAGGCAGCCGAGGTATTTTTATGTGATGTGTATGTCTTGCCATTTTAAGTTAGAATTATTTCTGTGATATTTGTTATACATAAACAGCTGGCACTGATTTTCAGTCAAATTATAGTAGTGATCAGTTAGTTTCATTGGTATCTGAATAATAGCGTTGTTTCATAGCTCTATATTTCCTAAGGAAATATAAGGCTTCTAGCTCTTTCATTACAAATTCGCCCCGTCCAATAAGTTCTTTGATCTTCTCTGGGTCCTTCACATCTTTGTTTTTAAGGAAAACATTCTTCAGACGCCTTTTAAAATAGTCTGCTCCTTTTGGATAGTCTCGTCCAAGATACAGCAGCTTAAAAAAGAAAGATTACATATTTCTAAACAGTTCATGTCATATGACATTTATAAAATTGTCAATATAATTAAACTTACATTTTTATAGAGATTCAGTACTTCTCTTCTTAAAGAATTGGCCATTTTCATTTATCATAGAAAATAATCCACTTTTATACATAGCATACCTAAAGAAATGGAAAATTTTTTGCAAATAACTATTGTAGTCAAAAAAAGATTTTATGCATTGGGAATGCTAACTTTCATTCAATTAATATTTTGAACACTGGATGTAGCTATGAACATGTCAGGTAAGATAACCTATCACAGAACAAACATCACCTGAGGGAGACATAATAAACAAGATAATTATGAACTATGACAACTCCTTTGAGAGAAATAAGATAAGAGAAAAATGGATTGCTAGAGGTAGATGTATACATGTCCTTTTATACCAGAGTAGAATGAATTAGAACTGGATTTGAATCCCAGTTGTATAATGTATGGGTTACTTACCCTTTCTGAGTTTTTTTGGGGGGTGGGGTGGGTTCCCATCAAAAGGAAGATTGTATTTATCCTGCTCTCAAGGCATGGCCAGATCTATTAGGAGGATATTGAGAAGGGGACTGATCAAATCTAGAAGGGTGTTATCCTAAGAAAAGTAGAGTAGGAGGTTTTGTGTGTGTGTGTGTATGTGTGTGTCAAGTCAGGTTCACAGTTCATCGTAGATGATGGGCAAATAAGATTGGTGGTGAAAAGGCCAAGTGAACAACCCATTAGGGGTTAGTTATATGAAGAACAACATCCAGTGGGGTAGTTATATGTTAATGCTGCTTGGGAGGTAGCTCCTTAAAAGCCACCATGACAGCCTAAACATGGAAAGTAAATTTCAATACTTGTTATGATTATAGGGATTAAATCATAAAATTCCTAATATCATTAGCATTTAGTTCATGATAGGCCCAAAGTAAATGTTAATGTCATTTACAACCTCCCTTAAAATTGTGTAATTCCCATTTTCCCAATGGCCTAAGAAAACTTTTATCTTTCTGTCCCTCATTAACATAATTTTTACTTTGAAATGATTTCAAAAAATTGGCTAGTACTAATAACAGTACTAGTAACATTTTTCCTGAACTATTTTATGAAGCTGCTAACATGTCCCATCAGCTGAATACTTCACAGAGCCATCCAATTGAAATATGTGGTCCACCTATGCTATTTTACATTTCCTAGTACATATTACAAAATTATTTTAATTATTTTTATATTCAAAATATTTCAATGTGTCATGCTAGCTACCTTTTAAGTGCTTATTGGTACCAGTGACTTAGTTGTTACCACAGTGTACAGCGCAGTCTTAGAGTGTATTTCCTATGAATAGGACATTTTCCTATAGAAGACAGCCATCAGAATAAGGATGTTAAATGCTACATTACGCCTGTCGACTCCACAACCCCTTCATGTTTTGGCCTAAAAATGTGCTTCATAGTAAAAGGTTCCAACCCAGGATTACACATTGCCAGTTTATTTGGTAGAATGTGTCTCATTTTGATGTTAACTCATAGCTAGCTTCAGGTTTTATACCTTGGGCAAAAGTACAGTACTATAGATATGATGGTTATTCACTTCATTGTAACTGCATTCTATCAGGTGGGTACAATTCCAGTCGGTTCCATTATGGTTGATGTTAATTTTGGTCACTTGATGAAGGTGGTGTTTAGGTTCTCTACAGTTAAGTTACTCATTTTTTCCCTTTGTAGTTATTTTGTGGGTAGTACTTTGAGACTGTATATGTATGCCTGAAAAGCCCTTCATCTTGCAAAAACATTAAAAATAGGGCTTATGAGGGAAATAGGTTTGGAGCAGACAATTCAAATCCTATGCAACTATAAACAACTAATAAAAAACAAATCAGTACCTGGAATGCTAATTTGGATCACTTGGATTGCTCTGAGCATAGTTGGAGACTACCAGAGACATTTAAAATGCTCAAAAATAATAGAGTAGCCTAGGAATGGGAGTCAGGGACTGGAGAACAGGAAGGGATCGAAAGAGGCAGGAGGAAATCTTTGGAGATGGGACATACATTTATTTTGATTGTGATGGTTTTCTAGATGTATGCATATGTCAGATTTGTCAAATTGTATTGGTATTTTAAATGTAGTTTATTGTGTGTCAGTTATACCTCAGTAAAACTTCTTTAAAAATTATATATGCTGGTACATGCTAGAGTCGGATTGGGAGATACTATGGTACACATGAAAGTAGAGATCTATTTAAACCTGAAGGCTGACACTGGTCAGGGTATGTAGTTCAACTTGCCACCAGTCAATGTTGCATAAAATGGGGTATGTTTCTGGGGAAGAAAACCCTGAGTAAAAGCTCTTATTTTAAAAAAATTTTAAATTTACTTACTAGACTCCTGTTGAAAGTATAGCAACTAAGTGAAGACATTTTCATTTCTTGCTGAAGTTCATAAATCACATAAGAACCAACATTACTTCTATGTTAAACACTTGTATAATCATTCTCCCCTTTAACTAGTTTATAAGCTAATTCACAACTTCTGAGCTTTCCTTAAAGTCCAATTAACCTTTTCTGTTCACTCTTAGAAGTGAAAGGCCAGAAAAAAAGCTTTTTAGAAACTGTGCACACACGGTTGTAGCTTATAGACTGTGAGATTCCCTTAGGGCTACCTGAGTAGGTATTGGGTAACTGTTATTGGGTAACAGGTCATGTCAGTATCTTAGATCCTTCCTGTTGTGCTGGTCAGATTCCCCAGAGAAGTCTTCTAATCTTAGGATTTGCCTATTTATCATTAAGTAGAACAGGATGGGGGCCTTGCATTTAGTATTATGAATACCCAAATTCTTTATTTTCACTGTGATTCTCATGTATTTAGTATGCCTGAAGACACTGCAGTCCAGAGGCTAGTATTTTGTCCATAAATAAACCCCTTAGTCTTCTGTGGGAGTGAGGGAGTACAGTCACTTAGGTGTTTCTCAAATAGCGTTCACTTAATCCTCTAATTTACTTCATTTCCTATTCCAGTGGCCCTGTTCTAGTGCCTTTTGAGATTTATACATTATAAACTGGGCTTTTCTGGTATGCTAAGTCACAGTTACCTGTTTTTCTGGTTCTGAAGTGTTATCATCTACTATTTTTCCAATTTATTTTTATATTCCTTTACTGAAAATTTAGTGGAATTTTGGAAGGGAGTGAATCTAGATGGGTGTATTTAACCTACTATATATCAAAACCTAATTTCATTTTTAAAGCTTTTTGTTTGGCTCAGAGCCATTTTCCAGTGTGGTTTAATCTTATTAAAGACCAACTTTTAAGAACCATGTGCTTTTTAAGTAACTCTAAATTTAATATACATATATATATATATAATTTCAAATTGCAAATTATAGCGTAATTCCTGGCAAAGAGCAGTTTTATTCAATTTGTAATTTGTGGAAGCTTTTAGAGATGTGGCTTAAATTGTCCTTTTTAATTTGCTTGGTTTACAAATTATGCATAATAAAGTATTTGCCCAGCAAAAAAATAGCTGATGTGGTTAAGTTTGTCCCTTTCTTTGATATGTTAATTTATACAAATTAAGGCAAGTTTATTATTGTACAGTGACATTCTGGCATTTTAAGTTTATTTTAGCCTTTGGGAGAAATAGGTTTCCTTTGGTTGCAATTGGTCAGCAATTTCAATGCAGTGGGCACCTGAGGATGCTCTTAACTCTGCCTGAAGTCGTGGAGATTTCTGTTCTTTATAACGAGTGAAATGTGTTAGGACCTAAGAGAAGTTCCCCATCATTCTGAGACCCTGTATGTGTAATGGTAGGCAAGGGGTGTTGGGGGAACAATCCCCATTGACAGCTTTTTTTTCCAATGACTGGGCTTAAGGAGTTAAGACTTAACTCCAGTCTTGGGTTAAGTAAGAATTGTCATTTTAATAGGGATTATGACACTCAAAGCTGTTGTTAATCATTTCCCCATAAAGTTCAGATGGCAATAAAAGCTGAGGGTTAACTGGCAAAGAAAGGCAATACAAAGTTATTTATTGGATTATGGTAGACGACTCAAAGCAAGCACATTTCCTCAAACTAGTTATACCTAAAAAACTTCACACAAAAACTTACAACACACTTGCCAGCACCAAAGGATATGTAATCAGAGAGGTAGATGGCAAGAGATTTTCCCCCTAAAGACTGGCATACAGCTTGGTCTAAGCCTACCTAGAAGTCAGATTATAGAAGTGAGTTGAAAGGAGATGGTTATGTATGTTCAGAATGGGTAGGTACTAAACCTGTCTGAAGGTAAAGAGAGAACATGAAATTTGGGTTTTCTTACACATAGGCAAAGCTTGCAAGAGAAGTACTAGAGTGGGGTCCTCAACCCTGGGGCCATGTGGTCTGTGGCCTGTTAAGAACCAGGCTGCACAGCAGGAGGTGAGCAGTGGGCCAGTGAGCTAAGCCTCATCTGTGTTTAATATCTCTATTGCTCAAATAACCGCCAGAGTATGCTGCCTGTCAGATCAGTGGTGACATTAGTTTCACAAGAGCACGAACAGTATTGAGCTGCACATGTGAGGGATCAATCTAGGTTGAGTGCTCCTTATGAGAATCTAATGCCTGATGATCTGAGGTAGAGCTGAAGCAGTGATGCTAGTGATAGTGGCTGCAAACACAGATTACATTAGCAGAGAGATTTAACTGCATTATAATTATTTCATTATGTATTACAATGTAATAATAAAGTGCACAATAAATGTGCTTGAATTATTCTGACGCCATCTCCTTCCCCTTGGTCTGTGGAAAAACTGCCTTCCACAAAACTAGTCCCTAGTGCCAAAAAGGTTGGGAACTGCTGTACTGGAGGAACCACACCTCTTACAGCACAGTGACTCATAGATCCCATGTCTATCACAATCAGCAATTCCTCCTCCCTAGGAGGGAGGTTGATAAGAATGAGAGTTTGAGCAAATCCTGTCCCCTAGAGACCCACTATTTTAAAGTAATTTGGAATTAACACCTCTTTACACCATTAATCCTAGCTGAGTGGACTGAAGTTTTGTATCATAAACATTAGTAGTTTGGTTGAAAAACTGACTTAAAAGCTTGCTTCCACACCATATGGCTTCAGAATTCTACATTAAGTTGATATTAAGATGGTTTTCAACTTAACTACCAGAGATTTGGAGGTGGGATATAACTTTACATAACCTGGATTTCTGTTCCAACAGGGATAATAACACTTTAACCCATAAAGATTAGCTCAGTAACATTTACTAATAATACATGTAATCAATTAATTTGAATGGGATAGAGCATTATAAATTAGAATTGAGATGAGAAATGGTGCCAATTATTTTAAATTATGTCATGTCTATCATGCTAAAACATAATTTTGGGTCCTAAATATCATAGAGACTTCAGTTAGGTTTTGGAAGGGGGTTAATTTCTTCTAGTTTCCTGTTGGTCTAGGCCAGTGTTGCTTCATTTAGTGAGACTGAAGTTCTGAAAGTTGTGCTACTTGGTTATTACAATTTGTGACCTTGGACAAATAATAGTGTCTTGCTGGGCCTCAGTGACCTTCATCTGTAAGAAATACTTTACCCAGGAATTGCTTCAAATCATTTCCAGTTCTTGTTTACAGAGGCTCTTAAAAAACAAACAAATAAACAACACGGCATATTCCTTGCACAGAAAGTAGAACCATATACAGGGAAAAGAATCCGAAGATCATTAATTTCAAAATAACCAACTCAGTTGGAGCCAGGTTATTTACCTTTGTCTAAATTGCCAATCGAGCCCCCTACTCCGCTGTCCTAGGTGACCCTGGCATTCTGACGCGGGTGTCACTTGACCTAATCGCGTAGTCGGCGATTAGGTCAAGTAACTAACAAAGATTCGCCCAAACACTCCTGGGAAATAGGGAGAGAGACTGACAAGGTCAGAAGACGCTCAGAAACCCTTTCCCACACCCGGTGGTCCTCGCTCCGAGAACACTTCACAGCCTCCAGATCTCAGGGTCCGAAAAACAACAAAACACCCCGGCAGCTGCACTCACGCACTTCCTGGCACGCTACAGCCGTCAAAACTTCAGACGGCTGCCACTACTCCGTCGATCTACCACGGAGCAGGATGCGGGTCGAGACGGGGCAACCTGTCAGGGGAGGGGGCGGGGCGCCGTTCAGAGGAGCTCTGTGCGACTGCGTACGCCCTGACCGGAAGATGTGCATTTTTCCCGGAGTGCAAGTGGGCGGGGTCTGTCGTCTTGACAACCCGAGAGCGTTTGTCCACAACTCTGCTCCAACTTTGCAGACTGCTGAGGTCGTGCTTCCTTCAGCATGGTGAGCAGGGGAAATGGGAGAACCGGGTAAAGGGTGAGCATTGATTCCCCATCACTGGCGTTAAAGGATGTAATAACCTGTCTTATTTTAGAAGGGAGGGCATCGATTTATGAAGAAACCCATGCCGATGAGTTCGGCCTTCCAGGATCAAACGGACACCCTTGCGGTCAGGTGGCGTCCTAATTTCGCAGTCACTAGGTTTAAAAGTTGATCTCAATTCGGTAATTTCCATTTATAATATACGTTCTTATTAAATTGCTTTTTTATTGTAACTTGTCATGAATGTGGTTTACATCTCCTCAGCAGTAATTAAAAGCTGTTACAATTTATGCTGCTTTGAAAAGTTATGTTGTCTTTTGTGGAAATAATGTTTATTGATTCAAGGTTTTCAGCCTGCCCTGAATTTAAGTAAGATGAACCTTCACGTTTTGTTTTTCTGCATTTCTTCAGGTGTCGTCTTCAACACACGGGCCAACATGTATTATAGCTATGAGATTATCTCTTTTTCAGTTTTTCTTAAGTGCTTATCCAATAACAGCATGCTGTTTGAACCGCATGTCTGAACACTCTACTGTTTTGATGTACACTGGTTGAAAAATGTCAGCATCTGTGTGTGCAAGGTGAAGAATGATGGATGGGCGGTACCATGTGACTACCTAGAACCAGTTATATCCAGATGTGTCTAATGCAACAAAAAATATTACAGTGGAGGCTAAATTTATCAGCCCTCTCTGGTATTAGTTTCCTAGGGCTACCAAGCAAAGTACCACAAACCAAGTGGCTTAAACAATAGAAATTTATTGTTTCATAGTTCCGTAGGCTAGAAGTCCAAGATCAAGGTGTTGCCAGTGCACTGCTCCCTCTTCAGGTGCTAGGGAGGGAGGGATCTGATCAGACATCTCACCTTCCTACCCTCTGGTAGTTTCGTAGCCTGGCTTGTGGCAGCATAACTCCAGTCTTTACATGGTGTTCTCCCTGTGTGCGTGCTTGTCCAAACTTCCCCTTTTATAAGGACATCAGTCATATTGAGTTAGAGACCCACCCTGTTCTGGTAAGAGCTCATTTTAATTTAATTACATCAACATTAACTAATTCCAAAAAGGTAAAATGCTGAGGTACTAGGGGAATAGAACTTCAACAGATGAATTTTGAGGGGACACAGTTCAACCCATAAGATTTACTGAATCACAATGAGGAGGGGGAAGGCGTGTGTATACAGTTAGCCCAGAACTATGCATTTTTAAACAAGCATCCCAGGTGATTCTTATCCTGCCTTCTGATCTTTGAGCAGTACTAAACTACCTGATGTTCTTTTTATGATTTGCAGGGAGATAAAGATATGTACTTATCCAAAACCTGCTTCAAATTAAGAGCATTAGTGAAAGATGACAATTTGCCTATTTTAAAATATGGCTACTTAAGAGCAGAGCAATGCTTTTTATATACTCTACTGTATAGTACTTATTTCAAGATAGAAGTATGTTAACTATTAATTTATAGAAAATATGATAAAAATAGAACCTATTTATAAAAATTATATGGGAGCAAAATTTCTTCTATTCCTCTCTATATCATCTCCAGCATCTTAGAGCACATTGATGAATATCATTAATGAATGTAAATCATTAATGAATATCTGCTGAATGAATTAAGGAAATATATTAACTTATCAAGAAGATATCAGCTTTTTGTAAGTTTTAACATTTATATATATATATATATTTATTTATTTATTTATTTATTTATTTTTTAAACAACTGATAGTCAATTTATTAAAAAGATTGATTTAAGCATCTGCAATGGTGACTTCAACCTCAACTCCTGGCTCAATACTGATGGAAGTAATCTGCTTAACAATCTCAGAAGGACTGTGTAAGTCAATGAGTCGCTTGTGGATCCTCATCTGAAAACGATCCCAAGTCTTAGAACCTTCCCCACAGGGAGTTTTTCT
>PVKE010049515.1:0-11244 GCA_004027555.1 Craseonycteris thonglongyai | reverse complement strand
ATGGTGGTGGTGATGGTGGTGGTGATGGTGGTGATGGTGATGGTGGTGGTGGTGATGATAATGGTAGTGATGATAATGGTGGTGGTGATGGTGGTGATGGTGGTGGTGATGATAATGGCAGTGATGGTGGTGGTGATGATAATGGTGGTGGTGATGATGGTGGTGATGGTGGTGATGGTGGTGATGGTGATGGTGGTGGTGGTGATGGTGGTGGTGCTAGTAATGGTGGTGTGGATGGTGGTGAGCTGATATTCAGGCAGAATGCATTAGTACAGCCATGTCGGTTGCTAAGCTTCTGGAGTACTTTGAACGAGAGGGGAAATACCTGCTGCCTGTAAGGCACTGGCACCGGAGCCTTCCTCTATTGCCCCTGCTCCCAGAACCCAGGGAGCTCCAGGTGGGCTTCACTAGGGCTGCCAGGCACCAGCTGCAGGCAGAGAAGGGACAAGTGCCCAGTGCCACGTGACTCGGAAGCCTCTGCACTGTGTGGGTTGTTCAGGCTCTGCCTGTCCCCAGGCGCTGTAGTGATGGTGATGGAGCAGGTAATGGTGAAGCACCATCCTCACTGACACTCTCCAGGGCAGGCCCTTCCCCTTCTCACATTTGTCAGCCCCAGTTGCTGTCTCACCAGGCCGAGGATATAGTGCCTGACCCGATACTAATGGGCTGGCTCACCTCTCTGGGTCAGCTCCAGTGCCGCTAGTGCTGAGGGGACCCAGGAGGGGGCAAGAGTGGGGCCCCGCCCTCAGGGAGCTCATGGTGTCACTTCCTGGTGACTGAGTGAGAGCACAGGCTGCAGAGGCTGGGGTCTGAGCGCGACAGGAGGCCTGGGGGCTTCAGTGATGTGGACAGGCTCCTCAGAGGCTGTGTAATGACCCCTCCACCCTCTGCAGGAGGACGACCTGGCGGAGCTGGCCTCCCAGCAGTACTTTGTGGACTACGGCTCCGAGATGATTCTGGAGCGTCTCCTGAACCTCGTGCCCACCTACATCCCTGACCGCGAGATCACGCCCCTGAAGACGCTGGAGAAGTGGGCGCAGCTGGCCATTGCTGCCCACAAGAAGGTAGGAGGGCTGGGAGGGGAACTGGAGAAGAGGTGCCCTGGTGACCCAGGCCACCAAACGAGTCACAGCTCCCACCAGACTTTCCGTCCTGGGCTGCCGGGGGCAGGGTAGCGCCCTCGACTTCCTGTTTCCAGCAGCCTTTCTTCACCATGGACATCAGTTCACTCCTTTCTGTCATCTGCTCTGGGCTGGGTGTCAGGGACACAGCGGTGGAGCCTGTCCAGTCCTGCGGCCTCACGATGGAAGCCATGGTCCAGGGGTCCTAGGGGTACCCACTCCTAGCCTTGCTCAGGGGCTTACTAGAGCTACAGCTCAGGAGGGTTGGTGCATGCTGGAGCAGCCGCTAGGAAAGACACCCTCCTTTCCGCCTGCAAGAACCCCAGCTCAACTGGGGGACTCAGCACAGGCCCCTCGCCCAGGCCCGTAACCAGCCCTGAGTCGCTCCCTTCCAGGCTCAGGGGCTGCTCAAGTAGAGCAGGGGGGACTGGTGGGGAGGGTGGGGAGACTCTGGCTGCTGGAGGGGACCCCTAGGCCACCCCATCTCCAGGCCCTGGTTGTGTGAGAGCAGAATCATCTTTGCACACAAGTTGCCAGAAGCCATCACAGATCATCAGTGTCTATCTAATTCCCTCACCACATGGCCTCTTCCACCAAGTTCTTTGCCTTCTCTGGTGAGCTGTCCCCAAGCCTCCAGCCTCCCCTCCAGGCTCCCTGCACCTCCTACACCTCTAGGCCTGGCTCCCCCCCCCCCCACGCCCTCCCCTCCAGAAGAAACGCGTGTTCTCCCTCCGTTTCTCTGTCCTCGGCGATCTCTCCGTCACACCTGGCCAGCTGCCGGTGCCCTTCCGTTCCTTACGTCTCTGCTGGCCAGGATTGTGGCCTTTTCTTTTACTCAGCTGAGTTGAGAGCTCCCTGTGGGTAGGGCCCTTGTTTCCTTAATAAGCATTCGCTGATGACGGTGGGGAAGGAGGGAGGCAGGTGGTGGGGCGGGGTGGCTAGGGGCTGCGGGGATGGGGCCAGGCCCGGCACTGGGCACCTGGCCCTGGCCTGGGCGGGGACGTTTGATTTCCTAACAGATCGTGCACGGTCTCTCCTTGTCTCCTGTTCCTGTCTGTCCCCTTCTAGGGGATTTATGCCCAGAGGAGAACTGACTCCCAGAAGGTCAAAGAGGATGTGGTCAACTATGCCCGCTTCAAGTGGCCCCTGCTCTTCTCCAGGTTTTACGAAGCCTACAAATTCTCAGGTACCCCCGGCCCTCTTCCGCCCTCACTCCATGGCTGCAGCACACGCATGGGAAGGGGGTGGCCTGAGCCAGGGGCCCCAGTCAGCCTGCTCCTGCCTGCGGGTGGCTCAGTCTGTTCAGGGCAGGGCGCTGAGATGGGCCTGTCCCCCACAATCCAGTCAGTCGTTCTGTGTGGCTCACAGCAGGTGCTCCGTGGTGCAGTCGGTTGAATTACCGCATGAGTACTGAGATCACTGACGCACCTACAGAAGAGAGCGGCCCAGAGCCCGGGCTGGGCCGACTCCGTGAAGCTGAGAGTGGATGTGGCTGACGGGAAATGACCGGGGCTGTTAGCTCAGCCATCCTTGGGCTGTCATTTTGGGGAACCTGCTCCATGCCTGTGCCGGTGCCCGGCTTCATAGCAAATATCAGCCTACGGGGAGCCTTGGGGCTCAATTAGTCCAAACCCTCCTCCTTCACTCCTTCACTGCCACGCAGTGATGTGTCCAAAGCTGCACACAGACACGTGGCAGGGATGGGACGCGCATCCAGGCTGTAGCTTTCAGCTCTTCCTACCACGCACTGGGTTCTGGCTTCCAAGGCAGGTTGTGCTCGCTGAGACTCAGTTTCCCCATCTGCACAATGGAACTCAATGTGCTCCCCGGGCAGGGCTGGGCCCTGGAGCTGCGAGCCTCCCTCTCAGTGCTGCGGTCCCTGCCCCAGGCCCCAGCCTCCCCAAGAACGACGTCATCGTGGCTGTGAACTGGACGGGCGTGTACTTCGTGGACGAGCAGGAGCAGGTGCTGCTGGAGCTGTCCTTCCCTGAGATCACCGCCGTGTCCAGCAGCAGGTCAGTCTCCGCCCGCCTGTACCTGCCTCTGTGCAGAGCAGCGAGCTGCCCCGAGGCCGTGGCAGGCGCAGCACTCCAGGCAGTGTCCCCATTCAGCACTGTCTGCAGGGAGGAATGGGGAGGCCCGGACAGACAGCTTTCCTGCGGGTCCTGGGCCTCGTAGGGGACTGTTCGCCTCACAGAGGACATCGCCGAGGTGCAGAGGCATGTGGTGGCTTGTCCTGGTCATGTGTAATTCAGCAGTTTGTGCTGCACTGTGCAGACCGCTCGGGCCCCTCCCTCCTAACGGGTGCAGGGGTCTTCAGTGTATTAACGGTTGCTCCAAGGGGGACGTGGACAGGGTGGTTAGGACAGTTGAGTATATACAGAAAGAGCCTGGCCTGGGGCTCAGGGCCCTGGGTGGACTCAGCTCCACGCCCCCATCTCTAAAATACGGGTCTTAATACTTGCCTGTCACAGCGGTGAGGAAAGCACGCAACATCAGTGGGGGAGTTCTTTGTAAGCTGGACAGTGCAGTGCACCGGGAGCCGGGGGGTTGCTGGCAGAGCTTGCCGCTCTCCGCAGCATCTCCCCTGTCCAGGGCTTGTAGGGCTACTTCTGGGCTGTGTCCGAGGTGGGCCGGGGTTGGGTCAGGACCAGCTCTGAGCAGGCCCGGGCCTGGCACAGGGATGCAGTGGTGACAAGATAGTCCTTGCCCGTTTGAAGCTTCAGTCGAGAAGGATGATGGATATTGCACAGGTCATGCTAAAGCAGGACCTGTGTGATGAGGGCTGTGGGAGAGCAGGGAGGGCTTCCTGGAGGAAAGGGTATCCAGGCTGAGACCTGGAGGGCGAGGAGGGATTGGACGGCAAAGGGGGAGAGTCCTCCCTCAACCGTGTGTGACTGGCCGGGCTGCGTCTGACTCAGGCTGAGCTGTGTCTGACGGGGGCTGAGCCTCCCCCACCCTGGCCGGGTCACGTCTGACTGGGCTGGCCTTGGTCTCCTTCAGGGAGTGCCGTGTCTTTCTCTCGCTGGGCTGCTCTGACCTGGGCCGTGCAGGACTGACCCCGGCTGGGCCCTGTTCTCCGTGTTGGTCCTGCAGGGGAGCCAAGCTGACAGCCCCCAGCTTCACGCTGGCCACCATCAAGGGGGACGAGTACACCTTCACCTCTAGCAACGCCGAGGACATCCGTGACCTAGTGGTCACCTTCCTGGAGGGGCTCCGGAAGAGGTCTAAGTATGTGGTGGCCCTTCAGGACAACCCCAACCCCGGTGAGTGGCTCCTGGCACAGACTGCCAGGCACTCGGGGTCCGGGTATCAGGTGGACCACACGCTTCGACTTAGCCAGGTGTCCAAAGCTGCTAGTGCCGGTTACCCATCTTTCCCGACACTCTTAGCTCCAACTGGACCAAATCGCCAAACTGTGTGCTTTCCATCTGTGCTCTGGGCGATCTTCCTCTCTCTCCTCCTCCATATTTAATGCTTCCTTCCTCTTCAACACGTATCACCTTCTCCAGGTGAGATCAGGAGCTCCTTGGTGTTCTCCAGATACCTGCTTCCTTTACATGATGGCAGCTGTACCCTGACTGGGCATCCCCTGGGCTTCCTGGGCCCTGGGCACAGCAGTGAAAAGACAGGACACGGTCCCTGGCCTTGCCCTGGGTGGGAGAGGAGGGTAGAAACACAGTGACAGTTCCTGTGACAGTGCAGTGACCAGGGAAGCCCGGAGGCTGTGGGAGCCCCGAGCAGAGGCCCCGTGCAGCCTGGGGTGCAGGGAGGAGTATGTGTGAGTGAATGAGTGAGGCAGAGAGGAGAGCAGGACCAGGCACAGAGGCTGGAGAAAGCAGGCATGTCTGGCAACTGCAGAGCATTGGGTTTGGCTGGAATGGGGAGGGAGAAGGGCAAGAGTGAAGTGGAAGTAGTCAGGAAGGCCAGCTCACAACAGGCCTCATGGGCACATCAGGGAAAGTGAGCCCTCAGGGCCGTGCAGAGCAGGGGAGGGGCCCACTCCCATGGCTGTGTCTGCGTGGAGGGCCGTGGCAAGGTGAAGGCAGGGTGACCAGTGAGCAGACAGGAGTGGAACAGGGTCTTGCTTTAGTGGGGAGGAGTGGCTTATAGGTCCAACCCAGATGACGCTATTCCAACCAGCCTCTCTTCTGCCCCCACGTGGCCTCGTTTGCCGCTGCCTCCCAGCGGGTGAGGAGTCGGGTTTCCTCAGCTTTGCCAAGGGAGACCTCATCATCCTGGACCATGACACAGGCGAGCAGGTCATGAACTCGGGCTGGGCCAACGGCATCAGTGAGCGGACCAAGCAGCGTGGGGACTTCCCCACTGACTGTGTGTATGTCATGCCTACTGTCACCATGCCACCGCGGGAGATTGTGGTAGGTGGCCTGGGGGTGGCAGATGGAGGGGAAGCTCCCCACACCCCTCTTTGTCTTCTTCCCATGTCAATAAAATGGAGTGAGGGGCTACGATAGATTCATGGTCTACACAGCTTCTGCGAAGAGGACCTGGGGGTCTTATGGGACCACAACCTTAATGTTAGGGCAACTATCAAACCTATACCAGACAGAGAGGGGCCTAGAAACTGCTTCAGATGAAGAAGTGCCCGGTGGAAGGAGATGGGAGGAGGGTGGGAGAGGGTGGGGAGGAGCCTCACTTTGCTCTGAGGACAGTGAGGGCAGAGCTGGGAAGAGAGGCCCTGGCTCTTCAGAGACCAGCTTTCCAGACAGCTCTGGAGCCAGGCTCTGTTCACTGGGCAGTTCTCACACCGTGTCCCCTGCCTTGTCCAAGCTTTCTGACTGACCCCACCAGGTTCAGACACTGGGCACCAAGGGAGGGGTCCTGAGCCCAGCACGGTGGAGGCAGCTGTAACTTCAGAGATTGATTGAAGCAGAGGGACTCCCAGGCTCAGAATGGGGCACTGGGTGCACCCCAACAGTTGTAGTCACCCCAGCTGCAGTCCAGAAGGCTCCAGGCTTCACCACGTTGATTCCACAGCCCCCAGAGGAACGCAGAACTTAGGCCCGTCTGTCGCTCTCTAGGCCTTGATCACCATGACCCCTGACCAGAGGCAGGACGTTATCCGGCTCCTGCAGCTGCGAACGCCAGAGCCGGAGGTGCGCGCCAAGCCCTACACGCTGGAAGAGTTCTCCTACGACTACTTCAGGTGACAGGGAAAGGGGAGAGGGGGCCCCAGCAGGGGGTGCTGCGGGTCAGCCAGGAGGGGCCGCTTTGTTACCTTGGCACCTGTGAGCAGAGGCTGGGTCAGCGGGAGCCACAGGGCGGCTTCTGTCCATCGAGGTGACCCTGCTCGTGTTGTGTCATCTTGTCCTTACTCCATGTAAGACATTATGACTTCCCCCATCCCACACAGGGTCCTAGGCACCCACAGCTCACAGTCCTGGAGGGGGGGGGAGGGGAGTGGGGAACGGGCACAAAACCAGGCAACAGTGATTCTGTGTGCCCAGCATTGCGATGGGGACAGAGGAGAGGCTTTCTGGGGGAGGTGGCCCCTGAGTTGAGCTGTGCAGGAGATGAGTGCTGCAGATGACAGAGAGAAGCGTGGGTGAGGAGGCTGGTCAGGGGCAGGGCTGGCTGGGCACAGCGTGCTCCTGTCTCTGTGTTCCCGCTGAGAAGTAAGGCCCAGGGAGGGCTGGTGACACCTATCCCAGGTCCACATGGTGGAGCAGGGAGCCCACCAGGCACAGGTGGCATGAGCACGAGGTCTCACACTCGGGCGTCAGTGCTGACTGTCCCTGGGCCACGTCAGGCCACCCCCCAAGCACACACTGAGCCGCGTGATGGTGTCCAAGGCCCGAGGCAAGGACCGGCTGTGGAGCCACACGCGGGAGCCGCTCAAGCAGGCATTGCTCAAGAAGATCCTGGGCAGCGAGGAGCTCTCGCAGGAGGCCTGCATGGCCTTCATCGATATCCGAACCCCAGTGGCGTGCAGGGGCCCCGGGGCGGGGACCTCAGGGCAGGGTGGGGCTGGGCCCCTGCCTCTAGAGATTTCATCTACACACCTCCTTCTTTTGGAGGGCCCAGCTGCGTGCTGGGCAGACGTAGAGGGACGCTGATGGAGTGGCTCCATCCGTGTGCCCAGCACCGTACAGTGTGCAAGCAGCTGCCTCATCCACTGTCTCCTCTGACCCTGTTGTGGAGTTGACAGATGTGAGCTATGCCGTGCATTGGGCCAGGCATGGAGACACAGTGGTGACCAGACCCAGTCTCTGGTGTCATGGAACTTGTTAGAGGGGAGCTGTGCTGACTGTGGTCAGAGCTCTGATGGGGCCGGCAGCACAGTGACCTGACCCAGCCTAGGGGGAGGGCAGGGAGGACTTCCTGGAGGAAGTGGTATCTAGGTTGAAACCTGAAAACTTAGTCAGAGGGGAGATGGGCAGGGCGTGTTCCAGACAGAGGGAGCAGCATGTACAAAGGCCCGGAGGCAAAGCGGAGCAGGGCTGCTTCAAGGGCACAGGATGATTCAGCACGGCTGGGAGGGCAGGTTCAAGAAGGGCTGACTCCTGAAGCAGCTTGGATTGTGTCCCGAGGCCATGGGGAGCCAGGGGCAGGGGTGGTGCAGTCAGGTTAGTGATTTGTACAGTGCATCCTGCTTACTGTGAGGACCTTGGATGTGGGCCTGGGGTCCTGAGGAGCTGAGGAGGGAGGGCAGGCAGATCACGGCCATTTCCTAAGTGAGCTCTGAGGCCCAGGCACACACCACCAGGAGGCAGGCCCTGTGGGAGAGTGTAGCCCTTGCCCCTGGGCCGGTGCTCTCCCGTCACCACACGCCCTTCCTTGACGGCTCCCACCCATGCTCAAGTACATGGGCGACTACCCGTCCAAGAGGATGCGCTCCGTCAACGAGCTCACTGACCAGATCTTCGAGGGCGCCCTGAAGGCTGAGCCCCTCAAGGACGAGGTTTACGTGCAGATCCTGAAGCAGCTGACTGACAACCACATCCGGTGCGTGGGGGGCGAGGCCTCGTGCTCACAGCTGAAGGGACTCAAAGGCCATGCATGTTGTGATGGGAGCACTGCCTCTGCTGGGAGCCTCCTTTCTCACTCAGCAGGGGGCTGCCTTCAGGCCTCCTGTGTCCTAGCTGTGCCTCAAGGTGGTGGCTGTACCCTCCGAGTCTGTTCTCTAAGTTTAAAGGCCCAGCCACTCCTAACTTCCTGTCCCTCCTTGACCAGACCCCACTGTTAGCCTGCAGGTTTGGCTCATGAGCAAATGTCTCATCCCCGGCTCCGGCTGAGCTCCCTGTCAGTCGGAAGCTCTGGCTGAGAACTCTCATGGGCTGAAGGCGTTGGGCCCTAGAGCTTATCACCTCCTTCCTCCCTGCTGGGAAGTCAGGCACCTGCTAGTCTCAGAGCCTGAGAGAAGCCCCACCATCTCCCCTTAGGCCCAGACCCCCAACTCCCGCCCCAGCTTTGTCACTCTCTACATTCCTTACTCACACCCACCATTGAGCCGTACTCATATCCTTTTCACATGGAGGAACCTTTGTACGGGCTGTGCTCACAGCCAGAAAAACCTTTCATCTCCTTTGCATATTAGAATGTGTCTCATCCTTCAAAGCCTAGATCGGGGGTGGTGAACCTATGGCACGCATGCCCAAAGTGGCATGCGGAGCAATTATTTCGGCACGCGGAATTATTGTTTTTTGTTATAAAAACATCCTATGCCTCTTATAGACATAAAAATAATCGATACCTCTATCTCACTCGATGGGTTGGCACGTGAGTGGAGTGAGTATACTCTTATTTCATAAACTTTGGCACTCAATCGCCAGAAGGTTCACCACCCCTGGCCTAGATCAAAAGCCACCTCCTCCAGAAGCCCTCCAGGCTTCCCCCCTCTCAGGACCATGGAGCTCAGGGTGGTGCCCAAGGGAGCCCAGGGGCTGGACTCACTCAGTGCTACTCAGAGCACCGATGAGTTAAAGAGCTTTGGCCAGGACATAAATCACACACAGCTTCCTTCATGGGACAGTCTTGCTAAGAAAACAGTCTTAGCTGAGCCACACAGCTCTTGGTGACGGCTGGTTTCACTGTGGCATGAGCACCTTCTCTCCACGTGGCTGGCCACACTTTGAGAAGCACTTCTTGGGTCTGGCTGTCAGGGAGGTGGCTCCATGTTGGTCCCCAGACAGGGGTGGGGGCAGGGCAAGCGTGTGCAGCCGCGGCCAGGAGCCGGGCCGTGCAGCCCCCGGGGCACTCAGGGCCCTGGGGTTGGCTGCTTCTTGCAGGTACAGCGAGGAGCGGGGCTGGGAGCTGCTCTGGCTCTGCACAGGCCTCTTCCCGCCCAGCAACATCCTGCTGCCCCACGTGCAGCGCTTCCTGCAGTCCCGCAAGCACTGCCCGCTCGCCATCGACTGCCTGCAGCGGCTCCAGAAGGCCCTGAGGTACCCCCAGGGCCGAGGCGCGGGCACAGAGCTTGGGGCGGGCACTGGGGCAGCCTGGGCCTGTGGGACCAGGCCCGTGGGGATGAGGACAGGAGCACACAGCAGCCAGCAGGGCCCGTCCTGGGCTACCACAGCTGCCAGCCCCACAGAGGTTGGTCTGGTTGCTCAGAAGGGCTGGGCTTATGCCGTCAAGTCAGGGCATCCCCCTGACTGAATTTCATGCTCTGTAAGCCCACTTGCATCGTTCGCTTCATCCGGTCCTTCACGGCCCATTGTACAGACGAGCAAGTGGAGGCTCTGAGGGGTGAACTGACTGTCCCCTGGTAGAAAATGGTGGACAGGGAGTACAAGTGGGGTCTGCCTTCAAAATTCCCTCTTCCTTGTTATCTACCCATGAGCCGGCTGGTTCCTGACTTTGTTCCCACCCTGCTACCCCCCGGTCTTTAGAAATGGGTCCCGGAAGTACCCCCCACACCTGGTGGAGGTGGAGGCCATTCAGCACAAAACCACCCAGATTTTCCACAAGGTCTACTTCCCTGATGACACCGACGAGGTGAGGGCTGCGGCTTCTTGGTCTGTGGATCCCCCTGAAAGAGCGGGCTCCCTCTGGGACATAGGGGCACCCTGATGCCCCTCCCCCACCCCCACCCCCACATTTGCCCCTCAGTGGAGTCAGGGCTCAGTCAAGAGGCCACAGAGTCCCTGGGTCAGGAGCCCTTGGGTTCGGGGTCCAACCTCTCATCTCCTTGAGCAGCTTCCTGGAGCAGTTCACGCCTCCCGCTCTCTAGGAGGCTCTGCCTGGGAGGAAAGTGCTTTCTCCCTGTGAGCTGAGCTCTGGGCTGGTGGCCTCCCTCATACTAGCCCTGTTTCTGGGCACAGGCCTGCCTGCCCCTCCCCCAGCCCCAGGCCTCCCCTTTGGCCCTGAGCCCACTTTCCTGCAGACCCCTTCCTTCCTCCCACCTGAGCTGATTGTGGGCCCCCTGCACCCTGGTCCCCTTGTCCAAAGGTCCTGTTTCTTTGTGACATGCCCACTCGGCCAGGCTACCTCCTGATCTTTACTCCTTATCCTCTCTCAGCACAGCGTCTCATTCAGGTGAATGAGTCCAACATCAGAACTTTGTGTTTGAAAAGAAGTTTTAAAACTTATCTAGAGACTAGAGACTCAGAAATGCCACAATGCAATTCCTGTGACAAGGACAGAACAGCTTTCTAAGATCTTTCCTGCCCCCTCCAGGGAAGGCTACACAGAGTGGACCCCCCACTGCACCCCATTGCACTCCCCCAGCCGGGCTGCTTCCCCTCTTTTCTCCGGCTCCTCCCTGGAGTTTGCTGTCCTTGTCCTCCAGTCTCCTTCCGGTCACCCTGTGCCGTCTTAGCTGCCAGGGCCTCTGCCATCACTCACGCTTGTACAGCCAGGCCCAGGAGCCTGGAGGCCGAGGCTGAGCCCCGCTTGCAGGGTCGGGGAGGACATGAGCTGCAAAGACCTAGATAGGTGTTGCCTTGTCCTTTCTTAAATGCTGTGCCCAGCTCTGCGCCCGTGGGGAGGGCCCGTGCCCAGCTCTGCGCCCGTGGGGAGGGCCCGTGCCCAGCTCTGCGCCCGTGGGGAGGGCCCGTGCCCAGCTCTGCGCCCGTGGGGAGGGCCCGTGCCCAGCTCTGCGCCCGTGGGGAGGGCCCGTGCCCAGCTCTGCGCCCGTGGGGAGGGCCCGTGCCCAGCTCTG
>PVKE010049514.1:0-11244 GCA_004027555.1 Craseonycteris thonglongyai | reverse complement strand
TCTGGCATTTAGGCTGCTATGGTTAAGATGACCAAATTTTAACATTGGTAAAGCGGGACACCAGTGACCGGGGGGGAGGGGGTTCTTGATGAGAAATTTGGTCTATCTCCCGCCATTCCGTAGCTTGTCGTGCATTTTTTCCAAAAATCGGGACTTTTTTAAAATGCCGCAGGGCACGGGACAAATTGTTAAAAATCAGGACTGTCCTGCCAAAAGCGGGACATCTGGTCACCTTAGCGATGGCTAAAAAACAGGACAAGTCAGGACCATGGACTGGATTGCCCCATGTGCCCTCTTCAACAGGGAGGACTCCAGGAGTTTTCTAGCATAGGAAGTATAAGTCTTGTGGGCTTTTATAACCTAAGCTCAGAGGTCACCTTCACTTTTACCCTACTCTACAGGTTGAACTGGTCACAAACCAGGAAAAGGAGCTGTCCTCCTTCTCAATGGGAAGAATAACAAAGAATTCATGGACATACTTTTAAACCACCATACCCTACTTAGCCCCCTGTCTTCCCCTCTACCACTAATAGTCAGACTATTCTCAATGCAGCAACAAGAATGATCCAATCTTGTTGAAATGAAATCTTCTGCCCAAATTCTTCCCATGACACCCATTTCACTCAGCAGACAAGCCAAAATCCTTATGACAGCCATAAGACCCCATGGCCTATAATCTCTGACACCCCCTGTGCTCCTTTTCTCAGTGCTCACTATATTCCTGCCACACTGAAGCAAGTCATCATGCATCCTTTCACCTGGGGACATTCACACTGCTCCCATTTGCATGTCCCAGATGACCTGTGCCCTCTCTCCCTTCAAGTCTTTACTTAAATGTTACCTTTTCTATGGGATGCAATTTCTATCAAAAATTGCAAACCTCCTGACTTCCTCTCTCCCTTTCATGTTAGTTGACCTTAGTACTTACCACCATCTACACACGTGCATGTGCGTGCCTGCGCACATGCACATTAATTTGTTTCTTATATGTTGTCTGCCACCGCCCCTAGAATGTGAGCTCCACATGGGCAGGGATTTCTATCATATCCACTGCTGAATCCTCACCTAGACCAAAGTCTTTACATAGTAGGGTCTTAACAGTATTTGTGGAATGAATAAAGACCACCTGTTTTTACTAATTTATTGTTTGTAAGAACTCTCATTTCAACATGTTTTGTTTGTTATTTAAATTGCACTTGCTATTCACATGCCTAGTTTTTAAAAAGAATAAAAATGGCCACCCTTCTACAATAAACAAGCTTCTTTGTAGACTTCAAAATATATAACTTTTTGCTAATTAATTTACAAATTTCCTAACATTTGTTGGAGAACATTCACTGCTCTCCTTGTAAAGATCGCTAAATGACTAGATTATTTTATGTGACCAGGTAGCTTTATGCTCTTCTCTGACTTATTTCACTTAGTATGATGGTCCATTCATCTTGTTGCAAATAGAAAAATTTCTTTTTTTTTATTTGTGAGTAATACTTTATTGTATACATAAATCATTTCTTTTTTATCCATTCATTCATTGATGGATACCCATGCTGACTTCACATCTTGGTTATTGTAAACAATGCTGCAGTGAACATATGGTGCACATGTCCCTTCGAAGTAGTGATTTAGCTTTGGGTTACTTCGGATAAATAACCAGAAGTGAGATTATTAGGTCCTTCTTTGTCTCTTGCAGCCTTTGTTCTAAAGTCTACTTTGTTTGGTATAAGTACTACTACCCCAGAATTTTTGTTTGTTTGTTTCCATTTTCATAAAATTTCTTTTTTTATTCCCTTTCTTTCAGCCAGTATGTATTTTTTTTTTAATCTGAAGTGGATATCTTATAGGCAGCATATGTAAATGTCTTATTTTGTTCTCCACTCAGCCACCCTATCTTCTGATTGGATCATTTAATCCAATTACATTTAAAGTAATTGTTGATAGATGTGTAGTTATTGCCATTTTATGACTCATGTTTTTAATCTTTTTGCTATAGCAACTAACACAGCAATGATCATAGTATATCTTTTTGAATTACTGTTTTCTTTTCTTCAAATAAATACCCAGAAGTGGAATTGCTGGGTCATATGGCAATTCTCTTTTTAATTTTTTGCCAAACTTCAGTATTGTTTTTCATAGTGGCTGCTCAAATTTATAACAACAGTGAACAATTTATATTGCTATCCATATATTACGTATACTCTTAGCCTGGAGTCAGGGAACATGCTTTAAACAAATGAAAGTTTTCTATTTGTAAAGGAAATTAAAATAGAAATTAAATATTATTGATTCATCATAACAATTCTACTACCTTATAGCAGGAGATGAAATATGCCCGGATTAGAACGAAAATTACTAGTTCATTGGAGTATATAGGCCTTTCCTCTGGTTTTAATAAAATTCTGCATTCTTAGGGTTGAATGTCCAAGAAAAGTCAGTACAATCTGTTTTCCTACCAATGACCCGGTATATTGTATGATTTTTAAAATTTCATTTAATGAGCTTTTGCATCATACTACATGATAAGAACTTTAGAAATACTAACTTAATTGCTCCTCACAACAGCCTTATGAGTTTAATACTATTACTATCCTCATTTTTTTTAGATGAGGTAATAGATCATACTAAAGTTAGATGAGTTTGCCTAAGGTTAAACCTTTACCTAGTAGTGCAAGCTGGTCCCAGAGTCTGTGTTTTTATCACTAGAAAAATAAAATGTCTTTCCTCAAACATCTTATTGTGAGTATTTGCAAACTTACAAAAAAAAAAAAATTCAAGAGTTCTACAATGAATACTCACATACCTACTACCTGGATTTTACAGTTAACATTTTACAATATTTGTTTTATCACATCTATTCTTCTATCCATTAATGCATATGCTTTATGCATGTCAAAGAAAGTTGTAAAATCATCAATACACTTCAACCCTGAACATCTTCACATGCATATCATGAATCAGATACCAATTTTTATTTATAAATATTTTTTTTCTTTTGAGGCAAAATTTACCTGTAATGAAATGAACAAATATGAAGTATATCATTCAATAAATTTTGACCTATACAATCTTTTGAGTGTTCTTTTTGGAGAGGGCTTCATAATATAGTTTTGACTGTAAAAAGATGTTGTAAAAGTCTTCACTTAACATTAGAAAGTTTAATCTCTGGACCAAAAAATAAACAAATAAATAAAACCTGAATGATATGGAAATTGGCATCTAACGAGGTAAAGGGAGGACTTAATGGAAGTCTGACTTACCAGAGAAATTTTCCTGTTGTGCATATTTAATTCCAAATGGATTGAGAGCATGTTCCTTTTAGTATTTAGTAAATCCAGCAAGTAGGAAGGGAACTTAGTTTAGAAATTCTTATGGTTCCACTCTATCCCCTGTCTTCTTACCTTTGGAGAAATAAAAATCTACAAAACTAAGTGACTGCCTCCATGGTCACATCAATGTAAGACCCCTCCTGCCACCCCAGTCTCTTGGTACCTGGACCAAGGCCCTTTCTGAGATGTTGAACTTTTTTTTTGAAACTTCCAAGCTTTTAAGCGAATAGCCAGAGATCACATATTTAATGACTCGATATGATGTCTGCTATTGCAGATTCTTTAGCCTCAGTTTCAAAGTTGATACTGCAAAAGTGCACGTGGCTCATATAAAAAGTAAAAGCATTCCCTTTCCTATTTCTCAAAAGAGCCATATGTAGAGAGCTTTCATTTTAGCATATCTTAAAACACTGTGTCAGAGAAATCAATAGTAATTAGAGTTAACAATTGCTACCACATTTGGGGCCTGCCTTATTTCTACCCCTAGACTTTCTTTGGTGAAACAGCACCAGAATACAGGGAAAGGATATATATTGGACTGTGTATTTTCACTGCCTTTAACACATAGTGACAGAAATACCCAAGAAAACACCACCAAGCCTCCAAATGAAAACAAACTGATTAGAGAGTAATAATATGTAGAGGTGAAGGTTAAGTATAAAGGTGGTGCAGTTATGAAATCATGATGACAGTTGCAGATCCCATTTGTTCCATGTTCTCTTTCCCTTTCAGCACTTACCATTTCTGTGTACAAAGAATTCCCTCCAAAGACCATTTCTCATGTCCTTTGCTTGAGGACTTTCTCAGGCCCCTGAAACCTGTTCTACTCTAGTGTGCACCAGGTAAGAAGTGCCAGACAATTTATACCCCTAGGCATGTAAGGAAGATAAACACCCCCATGCCCTTCACCCCTCAGCTGAGTAATTCTGAGGCGTGGTCTTCACTGTTTCCCAGAATCCCTAATAGCTGTGAGCTTGTGTCCCCTCATAGTAAATGACTTGATGGCGTAGCTTTCACTGCTTTCCTATTCTTTGCTGCCTCTTTCCCCGCTCTTCTACCAGACCTTCCTGTGATCACCTTCTAAACAAACAACTTGCATTTGAGTCCTTCACTTAGGTTCTGCTTCTGGGGAACTGAAAATTAAAAACAATGATTTCTTTAAAATCTTTGTTTGTTTAATTTTTAGCATCAATGACAAGGATCCTTCTATCTGTACAGTGTTCCTTACATTCTAATCTCACTAGATCCTCACAGCACTGCTGTGAAGTAGACAACTGCTATTTACCAATTTTAGGGACAAAAAACCAGGACTCAGAAAAATAGTGAGGCCAAAGTCACATGGGTGATGGGGACAGAACAGGACAAGAATCCCAAACATTCTGACTCTCCTTTCAGGAATGTCTTAAAGGACTGGCTGCAGTAGACATTTATTAAGCCCTTATTCAGGGCCTGCAGCCCCATCATTTGTTCCTTACAAGAGCGGGTAGAAGGTAAAGAAATCGGACCTCTTTTCTTCAGTAGTTTAATTCACAGCAGCGGTGGGACAGTACAACTTTGTTTATTACACATACTCAGAAGAGCAGCTTTGGTAGTGAGTGTCACTGAATTTTTTAAAAATCCATGAGATTCTAAAAGCCTTGAAAATGTGCATTTCTATCTTAGATTTTCATAGCCAGGAAGCAAAGTGATTGATGGTACATAGCACACCAGATAGCATAACTTTCTATAAATCTTCCTTTAAATATCATTTACCCTTCATCTTCCTTATGTTATATAGCATGGATACTCTGTAGAATCCTCTTCTGAGTCCTTGATCAGCCTTAACTCCATTTTCAAATACATGCCATCATAAATCCTTGCTTACAGACCCAGTAGGGGAACATAACTCAATTCACTTCTTGGCTCCTTTGCTGAGCTTGCTGAAGGCAATGATATTGATGACATGGCAGAGACCCTAGAGACACTTGGGTTCTTGCAATTTGGCATGTTTCTCACTCCCCCACTCTGATAGTTCTAAAGAAACCAGCATCTGGATCTTCTCACTCACTAGAATGATAGTGGCAGAACTGACCTCAGGTCTCAGAGAAATATACTATCTCTTTTTCTATACCTTAATGATGCATTTCTCAATAGGCAACTGAGACTCAAATAGGTATCATCACTTGCCTGAGATTGCAAAATGACCAACCCAAGGCAAGACATAGATCTGTCCACCAACAATTTCTAGCACTTCCATGCAACAACTGTCTTTCGCATCACAGAACCAAAAACAAATATAGGAGCCCTTGGCACTAATGATTTTTGCCAACCTGGGCAAATAATTTGGGACACCCAGGGAAATCCCATAACTGATGTATGTACCTCAGGACTTGGTTTGTTAGTTTATGCTGAAGGAGCTGGTATTTTCTCTAAGGGGCCATGTTTCCCATTGATCAGTGCCTAGCAAGACCACTGAATCAGGTATCTACAGACTTAGGAACAGAAATACTCCACATAGAGATCTGAGAAAATGACTCAAACACTGAAATAAATAGGGCTGAAACATAGTTTTATTTTGTTAAGTGTAATATTAATCTTTATAGCACCAGATGACTTGTGTCTTCACCCATCATTACAGAGGTCAGAAACTATGATGGCTAAAAAATATGCCTAGATTGACTAAGCTGATTGATTTAGGAGTACAGGTAAAGCCTAGTCAGTATTAGCATTGCTCTGGGAGAAGTTATTATTTTTTTCTATATTGTGTGCCACTTAATAAGAAAAATTAGTCATATACTCATAATTATAACTCTAACCATGAATATTGTCAAATTTTTTGGAAGCAAAGAAATAAACTGCTGTAATGTCATATTCTTGATGAATTGGTTGTTTGGAGACAAAATGCTTAGTTTTCTAAGGAGTAAAACCTTTTTATAGATAATAAAATGCATATTCTGCCTTCCATAAAAATGAAAGATTTTAGCTACTAAATTTGTATACCTTCAACTAAGCATTATCTCTTAAAGGACACGTTCTGTCTTGAAAGGCAAGCAAAAGATAAATCAGGTTACAGACTCCTAGACTGCTCTTGACATGAATAAAAAGGGGGAAGAGACATAAGGAGAATAAATATGTGCAATCAAGAGCCAAATCCTAATACACACAGAGAGAAGGAATAACTGAATACTTGGCCAGTTTCTCTCTTTCTTATGAAGAAGGCTTTCTGCTTCTTTATGTAGCTGAGTGGCAGGCACTGTTCATTCAGGGGACAGGAAGTTTTGGGTGGAGCTAAAGTATGGTAGTTCAGTGTTATTAAGATGCAAGAAGAAATTGTTTCAATTTGATTCAAAGAGAAAACTTATTGTTTCTAATTTAAGTTCAATACACAGAACTCAGCCAGTGACTCTCAGAACCTCATTTTATGTGCTTCCACAAGCCCAACCCTTGTTATAATTCACCTATGAGTCACTGGCTGCCTGGCATGGAAAAGAAATGCCACAGCGCACGCCTCACTGCAGTGTCAAAGCATGCCCCTGTTGTTGGTTCATCCTCATGCAGGTCAGGAGACTCTTCTTTTGAGTTTTGGTTACAGGTTCAAAATTTCAGAATCAACTGAATAAGTTTGCTTTGTCAAATCTTCTACAATGGATATGGTACTGACTTCAAAATCACCAACCATACAACTGTGAATCATTGAATGTGGGGGTTTCCAGAAGACTCATTCACTATACAGTCTTGCAAGGGCCCTTTTGAAAACACGTATCTGATCAAGTTTTTAAACCACCATTTGCTAAAACGCATCAGTGTCTTTTCTTATTAGCACCAGGGCTGTATGTCTAAACTCAGTTTATAAGCTCTGCATAACCTTCCAGCCTATTCATTCATTCATCAAATATTTATTCCATATCTACTACATATCATGGACTAACACATATCAGATGCCATTTCTGGCACTGGAGTGAAAACAACGGACAACATGGATGGAATCCCCCTCCTGGAACTGACATGCCTGCTTCTTCACTATTCCTGCCACCCAAATCCCTGTGCTCACTTCCCACAGGTCCTCCGGCTCTTCCTTATACTGGGAACACTGCCTGGTAAACTCCTACAGATTATTCTAATCTTATTTTAAATACTGTCCTCTTTAGGGAGGCCTTTCTCTTTCCCCGAACTAAGTCAGATCCCCATCCTGTCTGTTCCATAGCACACTTACTTATTCATCACTTCCTTTTTGCATTTTCTTACATCTGTATTTCCGGTTAGTCCAGGGCTTAGCAAACGTTTTATGTAAAGGACAGGACAGTAAATATTTCTAGCTCTGTGGGTTATACAATCTCTATGACTACTACTCAACTCTGCCATTATAGCGTGAAAGCAACTCTAGAGAATACATAAACAAATGGGTGCAAATGTGTTTCACCAAAAGCTTACTTGCAAAAGCAAGTGACAGGCCAGATCTGAACTATGGGCCACAATTTGCTAACCCCAGAACAACAGAACCTCCTGTGATGATGGAAATGCAGTGTATCTGTCTCTTCTGGTAAGGTAGCCATCAACAACGTATCGTTATAAAGCATTTGAAATGTGCCTAATGCAACTGAAGAACTAAATTTTATTTTGGTTACTTCATTTTAAATGTAAGTACCGGTAACCACATGTAGCTAGTGATTACTATATTTGAAAGCGTACCTACAGACCATGAGTGTCATGAGGTCAGGGGCTGTGTCCCTCTTGGCTACCACTGTGTCACCAGGACCAAGCATAGCTGGTGGCATGGAGGAGGTGCTAAAATGGTGTTGAATGAATGAATGAATGAATGAATGAATGAGTGTATCCGTATGGAATTGCTTAGCAGACTTCTTGTTTGCTTTCTACCGCTGCTACACACTTGATTAGATGTTGCCCTCTAATCTTAAAATGTTATCTTTTTGTATGCGCATTTTATGTCCCATTAGCTCATGAGCTCTATGAGGCTGGGCACTATAAGAGAGGCTCTCTGAATGAGTCTTCCAGGACCCAGCACAGGGACATACACATGGTATCCACCTTCCATGGAGTATTTGCTGCTACCAGTACCCACATGACTGGAGAAACAATCAGCCCCTATTTTATTTCTGAAATAAGTTCTCATCTGTCACATCTTAAAGATCTAACTTCAACTTTTTTTTCTTTAACCCTAGTGTTGTGGAGCTAAGAAATTCAACTTAGTCCTGTCTTTTTCTGCTTTATAACCTTGAGGAAGTTGCTTAATGCCCCATGTGTCTTTAATTAAGTGAAGATAATTCTAATTCCATTGCAGCTATTCACTACCTACCTCTCAGGAATATTATGTAAATAAATGAGATCATGGCCACAAAAGCTTTGAGCACCTCAGAGATAAGCACTTGTTTCACGTGGCACATTATAACTAATCAAGAAGATAGTAGGTGGTAGTTATTCTCAGATATTAAACCACTGGCATATTGTTTCCTATGGTTTATCAGGATAACTTACTACAAGCTCTGTGATCCTGAAGTGAGTCAGCTGGTTGCAAATAAGATCAGAAAAATGTAGTCATTGCAGGGTGGTGAAGGCCAGCCACTTTGTTGCAAAGTTGATTTATGTCCAATTGACTTTAGAGCCTCCATCCCAGTTGTCATTCCAGGTAGGCTCCTAGGATCCTACAAGTCTTTCTGCCCTGTACTCCTCCTGAAGTTCTAATAAGGGGCCATTCCAATGAGGGTACACTTATTTTTTCACTGTAATCTGAAACAGAAAGTCAGTAACTGCCATAGAAGGCCTATTTAATTCCAGTGGGATTTATACATCTCATGTCCAAGTAGGTAACACAGGAGGCCCATGCAAGGTCCTGTTCCTCTTGTTTCCACCCACCACCAAATGCCAATGCTAGTCCTCCTGTCCTGAAAGGCCCTCACCTCCTTTCTCAACCTTTCCCAATCTTGGCTCTCTCTTATTCATTCATTCATTCATTCCTATAGCAGAGAGTGATTGGGCACTCTGCTAGGGACTCTGTAATAATGCCCAATCTGGGTGTGTCCTGTGACAGCTTGTGGCTCTCTTCCTGGGTTGTCCTGACTTATTAGCCAACTTCTCATGTGGTAGAAGGGGAGAGCCAAAACAACGGGAAACCAACTTAACCTCTCAAGAAATGAAATTGTTTATCAATATAAAGGAAGTGTTGGAGTAGCTAATATATAAAGAACTACTCTCCTCAAACAGTTCCATTGTATAATTTATCTCTGTCTCTGACTCCTATGGAATGAAGCCTAAGTCTTGTAACGCACTTCTCTTCAAACTGCACTGCCTAACACAGAGAGATGCTCTATATATAAAGAATTGAATCTGAGTCAGTTAGCTTTCTGGCATAAACTTCTTAAATGTGAATTTTGGTCAGCCTAGACAGGACCTGATACACGCATATTCTTGGTAAGTTAACATAGTTCTCAGACTTATGGCAAATGTTTCTAAGCAAGATTACAAATGAAAGAATTTCCATAAAATTTCTATAGTTTTTATTTATAAGGTAATACTAGATGTCAGAATAAATGAACCACCAAATCTCAAAGTCATATCCCAAAAGAATTTATTTCTCGCTTACATAAAGTCTAATTGGCAGTGATTGGAAATAGAAGGGGGATGTGCTGAGGACTCTGCTTCACACAGGTTTTCAGGGAACCAGACTAACAAAGGGGCTGTAATCATTCATGTGTAGCTTCCAAGGTCACCTTGTTCATCAGCATTCAGATAGCAACAGGGGAAAGAGAGAAAGAGATGGATCACAAGAGAGTTTTTTATGGACCAGGCACGGAAGTGGCATATTTCTCTTCTATACTTTTTGTGTTTGTCAGAACTCAGTCACATGGCCACATTTGTCTACTAGATATGTGGGAAATGTAGCCCAGCTATGAGAAAATGGAAAGAAAAATGAGTTCAGTGAACAGCCAGTCTTTGCTACACTGGATAACAGGGTTAAAATATTTGAAGTATTTGAAAGGTCTGAGTGAAAGATGATGAAAGCTGTTAATTTTTGTAAGTAATCTTTATTTTCTGTCCTCTTATTAAATGATTTGTCTTTTTAAAATATGGTTATAATACAATATGGTACCTGAAATGATGGTGTTATGCAGTATGAACATCCAACATTGATCTTTTTAGGAAGTGAAGCCAGAGGTGGGTCCTAAACAGTGGTTATTATGCAGGATATTACACCTGTGTGTAGTCGAGATGAAAAAGAGGTGGCAGCAGAGGATGGTTAGAAAAAGGAGTGAAAACCAAAGATGAGTATGAGAAAGGGTTCAGAGGGGACAAAAATCAGGATGAACTGAAAGTGGTTTGATATTGCTTAAGCAACAGTGGAAGGTAGGACATCAGAGGATATATTCATCTACGCTAAGAAACTTAACTTTATGCTGAAAACCAACACTGTCTAAAGAGAGCTTTGTCATGGCATAGGCAAATTTATATGAAAGGTGAAAAATACATTTGATACTAGTTTTCCCAAAGTTAAGTGTTTTTTCACTTCAGTATTTTAATAACATTAATATACTAATTTAATTAGCAAATATTTCATCAGTACCTACCAATGAGGCTGTGTGTTGACAATAGTAATGAACAAGAAAGATATCTCCCCTGGCTCTCACATTCTCAATTTTGTATGCTGTGAACACCCAACAGGTACAGAGGTATGTGGCCTTTCCAAAACTCTTCTTGTTGATGGTCATTTCGAGGGAGCACTGTGCAGATGCTACTGTAACTAACACTCGAATGTTAGAGCTAGAGCAAGGTGACCAGACATCCCGCTTTTGGCAGGACAGTCCCGATTTTTAACAATTTGTCCCACGTCCCGCGGCATTTTAAAAAAGTCCCTATAGTTGGAAAGAATGCACGACAAGCTAGGGAACAGCGGGAGATAGACCAAATTCTTAAGAACCCCCCCCCCCCC
>PVKE010049513.1:0-11245 GCA_004027555.1 Craseonycteris thonglongyai | reverse complement strand
TTTTTTTTTTTTTTTTTTTTTTTTTTTTTTTTTTTTTTTTTAACGATTGGCTTTCGGGAAATATTCGTGATGTTGTAGGATAAAGGAAATGATACTTTGAGGAACTGGAGAGGGCATAGATCCGTTTTGTTTTTAAAAGAGGAAACCCGTCCCCTCTTCCCTGCTTGCTCCCTCTTTGCTGATTTCCAGAGCGACCCTCCTCCTGGCGAGGTGGGATCCAGCAAGAATAAAGGTGAAGACGGGCCGCCCGGACCCAGGGAGACACTGACCATTAGAACCCTTTGCAGAAGACACTGTAAGGAAGAACATAAGAGCGAGAAAAACACAAAGACTTACAATTATCCAAGAAACCTACAGACCCAGCTCTGGAGAGAGCCTGCTTCTCCGAAATGGATATGTTTCCTCTCACCTGGGTTTTCTTAGCTCTCTACTTTTCAGGACTGGAAGTGAGAGGCCAACCAGGTAAGCCCCTGAAAGTTTTTTTCTATTCATTTCAACATGCGTTCCCTTTAAAAGGTACTGCTAATGCGCGGAGGGGGTGGGGGGTGGGGGGGCACGGAATGGCTTAGAAGGAGGCTCCCTAATAGTGAATAATTTAAAGAGAAATCCCAGCCGTTCTTCCCTACACCACCACGGCTGCGAAAACCCAACTTTTCTCTCCTGCTAGGAGACTGTGTGTGTATGTGTGTGTGTTTTGAAACACAGACAGAATTTGGCGGTGTTCAGATGTCACATATGGACTGAATCAAAGGTTTAAAAATACTACAAAGCCTTTGCATTACAGTTTTTGGGGATTTTTTTTCCCCCCGTCTTGAAGCAGAGCACATCTCCCATGAGTTCCTTCAACCTAGCCAGCGAAATATAAATCATTGGCATTCCCTCCACTGAGCTACATTGAGCAATGTTAACTGAAGGGCTTGGGAAAGACAAGAGTCCAGCTTTGGTTTCCCGGTGCCGTAGATGCGTTGCAGGATGTGCGGATCCGCCTGGACATAGAGCTGGGGCTGGTGGAGCAAGTTGGCTTGCGGCTGAGCTAGGGGCGTGGGGCTGTGCGCTGCTGGCAACCAAGGCGGCCAATCCTCCCGGCCCTTTCCTGCCTCCATGTGTTTTCTGGGAAAGTAAATCATAGGTTCTTTTAAAAATTATTATTACATAAAACAAACTGCAGGGCCCTCCAAGGTCTGTCTTGTGAAGTGGTTAGAAACTTTGGAGTGGAATTTGTTCTCAACCACTGCCAAAAAGGGTGTGTGGACTGAGTGCAGAGATAAGCACCGCAAGGCCCAGAATGTCTGGGGCCACTGTTTGTGTGTGTTGGGGGGGTAGTTCTGGCTAGGGGTATACACTCCCTGAGAAGGGATCTCTGGTTTCAGGGAAGCCGGTGGGGCTTGGCCTCCCTTCCCCACACACCACTCTCCAGGGTGAGCCTCTCTCCCCTCCGAGAAGTGTCTGGAATCTGACAAAACTCTTAGGAGCTGCTACAGGTGATTGAGAATGGAGAAGCCATCTATGGAGGAAAGAGGGAAAAGCGAGGGGAGAAAAAGCCGTCCGGAAGCGTCCTTACCCGGGGGCACTTCCAAGGCTATGGCGGCAGTGGTTAGGCTAACGCCTTGCACCCTCTTGGGCATCTCCCCGGTGACAACGGGCTGGCCCAGTGGGGACCTGCGTGGACTAACGGGGAAGCTTTGCGCCGGGGACTAGTTCTCACCTCCGAACAGACGCACCCACTGCCCAGTTTCAGCTCGGATGTTTATTTGAGGGGGAGAGAGACTCACGAATGCCCTTGCTGTCCAAATCCACACACGTTTGCTGCACCTTCTGTGCCATAACTGGTCTTCAGGGCAACTACAAATCGTATCAAAGCGATGGTTTGCAGGTCCCACTCAGGCAGATTCCCCCGTGTTGTTCCCTCCCACCCCACCCCCATCCCCTCTTACCTTCTAAGTTCTCAGTTTCAAGCGAAATTAGATTACCTCCCACAGACCTGGAGACTGCATAAATTATGTATGTATGTGTGATTTGCTGTGTGTTTGTGTGCACGCGCGAGAGCGCGCGGTGAGGATGCCCACGGTGTATTATGTTTTCAGGCACGGTCTCTGGTAAGGCCCCGGTGCGCGAGAGCGCGCACACTAGCGCACGCGCGCGTACACACACACACACACACACACACACAACTTAAGGTTCTGTGTGCTGTGCAGAACAGGAGGGGTCGTGAATGCTCAGGGGCCATCTCCTCCTACCCCAGATGTTCGCACATCTGTCCCCGAGCGCTGCGCAGAGTGCGTACGTGTGCGCGCGCGACTCCCGCTCGGACCCACTCCCGCTCCGCCACCTGCCTCCCGCGCTCTCTGCAGAGCCCCCTCCCGTCCTAGTCCCGGGCCGCGCTGCGTCACTTCTGGAGAAGCCCAGAGGCGAGGAGTGCGGTGCGAGTCACCCAATACGAGGCTGCAGGATGCCTCGGACGCAGGGTGAAACCTCCTGGTGGGAAGCGGGGCTGGGACCCACCCAGGATAGACATTCACCAGCTCCCCCCACCCACCCCCCGAAAAGGCGAGCTCAAGCCGCGGGCAGCTCGTGCCTTCCGTCAGAGCGGCAGACCGGCACCCGGGCAGCTGGCGGCGGGTGGCAAAGGGCGAGGCCCAGCTAGACCTCTGACTCACCCGGTGCGCTCCGGCCGGAGGGGGTCGGGCCCAGCCGGCGGCGGCAGCGGCAGCGGCGGGAACCCTTTCTGAGGAGTCAGGGCAAAGGGAGGGCGGAAGGCATTAGCAGAAAAACAATTGAGCAAATAACCCCGCGGTGCGCGGCTCCTGGGACCGACGGGCTGCAGGGAGGCCGGCCGTGTGGGCGTAATGCAACCAGGCTCCTATACTCCTTACCACGCCGCCTACCAGGTCGCAGCGCCGCCGCCTTTCTGCCTTCCTCCTGCCGGGCTCGGGGACACGGGCCGCCGGCGGGCTCTGCCCCGAGCAACCCCTCTGGTCTCCCGCAGTCACCTCTGAGCTGCCGTCCCCCCCCCACTCCCACCCCCACTGAGGCCCGGGCCCCGCGGGACTGGGGGGTCTGAGCTCTGGCCGAGCAGGGTGGCGGGAAGCCGGGGTGGGATTTCGGAGCCGAGGACCGAGAGAGACGCAGAGGAGCCCTCCGAGTGCGCGCAACTTGCGCCGCCTGTCGTAGCGGCGCGCGCCCAGCGCCCTGGGTGCGGTGGAACAGGTGAAGAGCACGCGGCGCGCGGGCGTCCACGTGGTGGTCCCCAGCCCACCCCAACCCCCCAGCGCCGTCTCTAACGCCGCATCGATTTGTTTGGGCTACGCAGCAGAAACAGAGCCGAGCGATCCATAAACATTCTATTAGGCAAAAATAGTCCCCGAGAAAGCAAAACCGAGACTCAAGCCTGAGCGAAGTTGGCCGCCTCCAACTCCTCCAGCCTTGTCCCCTCCTCCTCCTGACCTAGGACACCCCCAAGGAGAAGCTTGCGGCATTTCCTCGACGTTGCGCATTGCCAGAAGGTTAAGTGGAGGCTGTCGTTCCCTGCTTGGAAGAAATCTCTAGTCCCAGCAAGTTCTGTTCCCCCCCACGCCGCCTTGTTCTTTGCTTTTCCGTGTGAGAAAAAGAAATATTCATGGCCGATGCTTCATTTTCACGGACAGATTTCTTTTTAATATCAACACAAGTTAATGGAGGCAAAGCGAGCTGTGATTAAACGGCTGTCCCCACCCTTCGCCTGGGGCTGACTGCACCGCAGTTTTTCCCACTGGGTCCCGGGCGCCTGGCTGCTGGCCGGGGGCGGGTGGAAGGAGGGCACCTGCAGAGCAAATGTCCTGGGGCTGGCGGAGGTTGGTGCTGGAAAGAACCAGTCGACCCCCATAGGAGGGCGGGAATCAGCTTTCCAGGCTAAGCTTAGGGGGTCCGGCTCATCCGTGTCGCCGCTTCTGCGGCTCGGGTTGAATTTGTCTGGAATGAGAGGGGATCAACGCTCTGGTTTATTGGCGTGTGCGCGCTGCTCGCTTCACCCCCTCCCTCCTCCTCCCTTCCTGCAGGTTTTAGACAGAGAGAGCCCCCTGGCGCTCGCCATTCCCTGTCAGCGCCTGGCCAAGAAACTCCCCTTTGCTAGAGTTAATCGTGGTCAGCGGGGGACTGCGTTATGCCCAGGAAATCATTCAGGCCCTGACAATGGGTTTCTTCAGATGGTGGCAACTCCCAGCCCCAACGTCCACACCGCTTGGGGCCAAAAGAACTGGACCCTATAACTAACCGTACTCCCCCCACCCCGGCCTCCGCTTGAAGAGCTTTGATCTGTGCTTGGGTTTTAACACCATTGCCATGGACACGGACGGACGCGGTCAATTCAACCTTCTGTCTGAACTGGAGGATCAGATAAGAGGTGTAAATTGGAGGCGGTAGACAGGTCTGAGTTCAAACAAATCCTGAAGAGAAGCAATGACGGTCTAGGCGCCCGATAATGGTTTGAAGAGGGTTTCTTTTTTAGCCTGTCTCCCCCCAAATGCAGGGTAATTTTAAGCAGCCACAATAATTTGCAACAACACTGTAAGGTCCTTGATTCTACAGAGACAGCTTGTTCTAGGCTCCAGGGACTGGTCTCATGCCCACATTCAATGGGTGCCCAGTAAACTTTACCCCATAAACTGCCACTGGAGGTAGTGAAACGGTTACCTGTTGCCAACAGAGCACACAGTGCAAAACAAGTGAGAAGAGGAGAGCTCCCCAGGAGGGCTTCAGGGCGAGCAAGCACCTTCTTGTCCAAGATGGGCCTGGTAGAATTGTGAATGCCCAGGAAGCTGTCAGGTCTGAGGTAGGAAGGCTGCGGGGACTGAAACCCCAGGCAATCCATCTAGGCAGGATTCCTGCTGGCGACCAAATGGCTTCCACTCCCTGCTATTCAAAGTAACGTTCACACTGGCCATGAAAGGCCAGTTCCTATCTTCATGCTATAGAAAAAGCTGGGAGCCCAAATGCCCCTTCATATGCATTGAATTGAGAGGCCTAAGTGCAAATAACAGTTGGGAAGGGACCTGGCGGGGGTCACTGGGGAGAGACACAATGGACTAGATCCTTCTCAGTACCCTGCCTGGTGTCTTTTATTTCACTCAGCTGCTCAGTAAAGTAAGAGAATGAGCTGACTCTGTATGATCCAAGTGTGGGACAATTTAGAGGTGACAGAATTCAGAGCCAGGTTCATTGGTAAAGCATTTTCAGAATACATTCCCTAAAAGTCCAGTTTGGAAAGACTAGGAAATATAGAAGGGATTTTCCTTTTCTAAAGGATGGAGCAGACACCTAATACCAGTTTAATTTCTTGCACTGACAAGAAAGGACTTGAAAAGTGATGTCTGGGAAGTAGTTTGTTATATCATTAACATAGTTGAGGTATTATATCATCTGACCCATCTCTTGCCACTGGACAGTCTGTGAGGCGCCCTCCTTGAGTGGCCGACATATGTTTGATCCCCAGAAGTTAGTCTTTGAACTATTCCTTCCAAGTGCAAAATTCACTTTTTAAAAAAAATTAACCCATTCCTGAAAGATCCTATGGAAGTTTGTCCTGGAGAGCCGGCAGCACTTTTCAGAGCTTTATCTGCCTTGATGAAAAATGGTTGAGGGGCTTAACGGTTTCCTTACCTAACAGGATTCAGTGGGGAGGGATTCCTAGACACAGTGGCCTTGTAGTATGCCTGGCCCTCCAGGAGAAAGCATCTTCTAAAGGTTTAGGAAGCTGTCAAGTTTAGATAAGGCTGAGCTCCAATCCTATGGGACCTGGGTTGTATTAATAAGGAGAAATTAATTTTTAACCACTGGGAACATTGCCAAATTATGTGACCTTTGGCAGACCAGCTGTGCTATAAAAATAAATCCCCCACTTCTGAAAATGCTGCTCCGATCCAGTAGAACAATAACAGCGTGGCTTTTAGCATAGATGAAGAGTGGGGTTGAGAAGACAGAAAACTGGGAGTTGTCAACAACCCTCCCCCCCTCGCATGCTGGGACACCTGGCTTCAGACCTGAGCATTCCATCCACCCCACCCCACCCGTGAGTGCACACCCTGGTTTCCAGTACACAGGAAAGAGAGCCGGGTCAACAAGGAGCAGAGAGCCTGTGTGTTTGGGGAGTAGAGAAGGTGTTAAGTGCTTCCAGCCCTCTCACACCCCAGCCTTGAACACGTCTCTTGTCCATGCACACAGATTACTGGTCCAGAAAAAGAAAAAGGAGTTTTCAGACAGGCAAGACATGAGTCGTTCCCTAAATGCCACTAAATAAGTTTGCCATATAGAGGTTTTGGAGGGACACTCCCTGGGTTTTCCAGCTTCTTCAGAAGCATTGGAACCAAACCACCTGGCTTTACCATCCAGCTCAGCTACTTGCCAGTGCTGTGATCCAGGATACTTATTCTCTCGGTGCCTCAGTTTCCTTATCTGTAAACGTGTTTGATAATAATGCCTACTCCATAGGGTGGTTGTGCTAGGCCAGATCACATAGAATACTGTCCAGTACCTACTGGGTCCATCCTGAAGTCATTTAATCTTCAAAATAGCTTCAGTGGGATTAACTGTATCTTGTGATTCACAGAAAGCACGTTGTAACCAATGTGGTAAGTTTATGTTATTTTTATGAGCTTCTTTTTTAATAAGTAAATAATGATTCATCCTCAATTCTTACCCCACTAAACCTTGCCTGTGTTTTATAAGCGTCAGATTATCTCTCACAGTGACGAATATTCTCTGCTGGGTTCTCATTTTAGATTTACATCTCCTCTTTGCATTTCTTTAAAAATCCCTCTCCCTTTCCATCCTTCACAGAGAAAGTGCTCGGTGGGGAGTAGAGTGTTGAAGGTGCCCCCTCCCCCAAATGTATAATAACTTCTACTCTGGCTTTAAGGCCCCTCAGCAGCTGAACTCAAAAAAGTCATCATAAAGACAAAATAGCTTTTACCCAGCAAGACTCTTAATAATCCCATTTCCCTCTGGGTCTTCATAAAAGAGTCATGATCTAATCCAGAAAAAAAAAAAAAGAAAAGAAAGGGGAAGGCTGAGACTAACAAAAGGAACGCTCTCCTGGTAGTGTGCAGTGCACGGGGCTGCCGGCCAGCTTAATGCACACGTCCAGTGCGACCCTGTTCTCTGCCGCCAAAGATCCCTTGATAACGGAAGGTTCTGTTCTGGTCAGTCTTTCAGTAAAGGAGATAAAGGGAATTGCAAATTACTGGACCGGGTGGTAATAATAATTGTTTTGATAAAAGGGAAAAATAAAACAGATGTGCCCAAGAGGCATACTGAGGGCCAGGCGAAGGGAGATGGGGGGGGGGGGGTTGGAATGGGTAGAGAGATGTGAACTAAAACCCAGCAAGAGACAGTCCATTACCAGCACACAGTTTAGTGATGAAGTAATACTTTGCATCTTCCTGGTGCTACTGACAACAAATCTCTAGAGCTTGCCTTTGGGAGGATAGGGGGTGGGAGTGAGGGGGCAAGAAAACCCTCCAAGAAATCATTTTTACCATTATTAGAAATAAAATGTAAGTGACCTTTGAACTTCATCGTTGTTATCAGAGGTTAGGGTGTCTTAGGAGACACAGTTCACACTAACTCTGCCTTGACTTATGACTGTGTAATATTATCCCAAACACGTTATTTAAACACTCAGTTTACCCCTAAAATAAAATAATTCCCACTTAATGGCAGCTGTGGGCCGGGACAGATGAGTCATAGCAGGAGACGCAGAACCATCGCGATAAGGCTTGCTTAGGATTTGTGATACCTACTGATGCTTTTGGTCGTGCTTTAGCCCATTAGAATGCATCAGTTCATCAAACCTCATTGAGCCTGACTGTTGGGAAAGGCTCTGGGCTGGATCCTACGAGGCTCTCCAAAGATGAGTCAGGAAGCAGTCGTGCCCTCAGGTTGCGATGGTCCAGCAAAGTGGGTAAGGCTGTGTCTGGAGCCCCCATACCTTAGAAGACACTGGAGAGCGCCAGCCTCATAGGTTTGAGATCAGGAGAAGGGGAAGTACCCCAGTATGGGCCATCAGGGAGGGCAGAGGTGGCCCTTGAGCCTGCATTGAGAGAATAGATGGGATTTAGAGCTGGGGAGGGCATTCCAGGGGAAGGTGGGAGCAGAGGAATAGACCCTGGGTTTGTTGGATGAACACCCAGAAGTTGCCATTTAGAACGTGTGGCAGGAAATAATTGCAAATAAGGTTGGAAATCGTAGCTTGAGCTAAATGGAAGGCCCAAATTGCTAGGCCAAGGGGATTGGGTTTCATTTACTAGCCAATGGGGAGTCATTGATGTTTCAACATAAGCCTTTAGTTAATCAAAAGAAATGAAATAAAATATTACATTACCTTTTTTTTCCCTCCTTTGGATGTTGGAGAGACCTCAAAATTATTCTTCTTCTATTTCCTTCCCCAAATGTCTGTTGAAATGGGCAGGAATTGTAATCCCAGGTCTCTCATCAATGGCATCAAAATTACATTTGCAATGAGGGCTGGGAAAGAGTGGACATAAATATAAACTAATGATATTATATTGGCTGCCCTATTGGAATTGCATTTGTTTATGATATAAGATGACAAATAACAAGGTTACCACAGGTGACATGATTCGAGGTCAGGGGAGGTAATCACATCAAACTTACATTTTAATGATTAAATGAAGGGTCATTTTTAGAATCCAGATGGAGAGGAAGAGACTTTCCAAAGGCCCTGTTTCCAGACCCAACTTCCAGTTCTCTCCTGGGTGAATCACTGGAGGTATACTACCCTGTTTCCCCGAAAATAAGACAGTGTCTCATATTAATTTTTGCTCCCAAAGATGCGCTAGGTCTTATTTTTGGGGGGAATGCCTTATACGTATTTCAGCGAGAGGCAAAACTGTAAGTAGGTCTTATTTTCAGGGGATGTCTTACTTTCGGGGAAACACGGTAGAAGGGGGCATTTACCTTGTTCCTTTTTTCACATTCATGTGCTGTGGTTTCCTTTCCTGCTCTCTGGCTCTCTGATCCCCTCCTTCCTGCCCTGCCTGAGATTCCTTTATTTAGATTTTGAACTTCATCACTGCAAAGGTTTACAGGGATTTCCATTTTCAGTGCCTTCAGGAGTGTGACATCCACTGCCACCCGGCCCCATAAATTGAATAGACGGCATCTCTTCCCAGTTGCCTTAGGAGGTGGTCAAACAGTCACATTCCTGGGCTGATGGATTGGCTCATTTCTTTCCAGCTTAAGCCAAGATACAGATTTTATGAGACTGTCTTGTGACAGGCTGAAGTCACTTTGAATAAAGCAAAATCCAGCCTCAGCTCCCAGAAAGCAAAAAAAAAAAAATTCTTGAAAAACAGCTTATCTAGGGTAAGTGAGCAAAATTTGGTTAAAAGCCTGCACTGAGGACTTTGATGATTTGGGCAAAGGATTTGAAGAAACTCTTTTTGGTCTTTCTTTTCATGCATCACTGTTGTTGACATGCTCACACACAGAACTGTGTATCCATAATATTTATAAAAGTGCAGCCACAGACTCAGTTAAGAAAAGAAACTCACGTCAATAGAGCTAATGTGATTAAAAGAGACGTTTGAACTCTCCATAATGCAAGACAGACACGTTTGCCTGAAGAATCCTGGAGTTTTGTTTAAGGCTTACCTGATGTGGATGAATTAAGAGTAGCACCTTGAATTAAATATCTGTTTGTCTAGGGGGGGTAGAGGATCTTTTTAATTTTGGGTTTATCTATGGATAGTAGGATATTTTCCCCACCTTGTTAAATAGGGTTTAAATTTTAGAACTGGAACTGACTTTGGGACTCACTTTCCTCATTTAATAGCTGAGAACAGAAAGGATCATAGTTGTTTACTAACTTAAGGTCACACAGCTTGCTGGTGGTGAGATCCTACTTAAATACAAGTCTTCTTACTTGTTGATTGGCAAGGTAACAACCTTCTCTCTCTCTCTCTCTCTCTCTCTCTCTCTCTCTCTCTCTTTCTCTCTCTTTAATTTAATTTTATTGTTTCTGAGAGAAGGTGAGGATGGGGGCAGTTGTATATCATTCCCCACAGTTGTGCATCATTAGTTGTGACATAGTCTCATTCCACACAGGTGGATGTGGGGCCCATGGGGTGGGAACCAAACTGGGGGCCTCCCTCTTGGGAGGCAAGAACCTTCACCACTGTGCCATCCCAGGGGTTACCAGTTGCACTGCAGTTCAGCATATGGGTTTGTACTGACCGGGCCAGGAACTGAACCCTGAACTTTGATATTGTGATGCAAGCACTCACCTGCTGAGCTACCTCAGCATCTCTTCTCTCTTTTTAAGATGAAAGAGCTTCTTCTTTGCCTTGCTACTCATAATTAAATGAAAACAATGCTGTGGAAATTGGAATGAGATGGGATTATACTGTGGATAAAGGATAAATTATAAAGTAAATTAAGTATATTATTATTTTCAGAGGAAATGAGTTCCCAGCTGTTCTCCACCAACTGCCCTCAGGTACATGTAAGAAATAAATGCCTTGTACTCCTTCTACTCTTACTCTTTTCCATGGCATTTTAAACTAACCAGGGAACTGAGATGGGCTTAGTCCAGGGAGCCCCGATCTTCTGACGGTGTCCCAATTCTGGCCACCTGCATCCCTGCACCTACGAACAGCACCACTTTTAGCTGCTTTGCACATTGCAGTTCTGGGTAGAGTTTTGTTCAAGAAAAAAACAAACAAACACTTCAAAAAGGAATTTTGAAAATTACACTTTTAATTCATTCCACTTATTGAATTACAGTTTAGGAAGCTGAGACCCGGGAAGATCACCCAGTTAAGAATACAGGTACTGCGTCTCTGTTCTTGCTAATGTCAGCCCCACCCACCCCACCCCCATTCCTAATAACCAGGTCCCATGACCCCAGACCCACCTTTAACAAAATTCCACATCCAGCCTGTCCTAAATTTCCCAAATAATTTTTTTTTTTGCCAAAGACTTCCTTCAGTTCAGCTAAACCAAGTGATCTGACATTCTTTTTTTATTGTGGGACAGCCAGCAGGCTGTTGCCTGGTGTCTCTAGCTGTTGTGATTCTGATCTTTTAAAAGTCCTCACTACAGTCAGGCTTCAGATTTTAACAAAGACTGCTGCCAAGTTCTAGCCATACAGTGTTCCTTTAAAACTGCTCCAGTTGAAGTTTCCCTAGACAGCAGACCAGATTTTTAGAAAGATCTTTCTTTGACTTCTTTCTTAATAGTTTCGAAAAATCAA
>PVKE010049512.1:0-11244 GCA_004027555.1 Craseonycteris thonglongyai | reverse complement strand
AATCAGGAAACATATGACCTCACTTATAGGTGGAATATAAAACTGAAAGCAACAAAGACAGATACCTATGGACACACTCAATAGCTTGGTGATTACCTCAGGGAAGGGGAGGGGAGGGGGGAGAGGGCACCAGCCTTATGGACACACTCAATAGTTTGGTGGTTACCTGGGGAGGGGGGAGTAGAGGTAGGGAGGGTTGTCAGGGGAGGTGGGAGTGGGCACTGGATATATGATGGTGGAGGGGGAGCTGATTCTGGGTGGTGGGCACATAATGGGATTCATGAGTGATGTGATGTGGACGTGTACATCTGGAAACTATCTAATTATTACCAACCAATGTCACCCCATTAAATTTAACAATAAAAAAATAATAAAAAAATAAAATTTAGAAAAATGCAAAATTAAAAAAAAATTGAGATAAATGTTTCCATAATAATTTTTAAGGAGTAAAGAAATGCACTTTAAGCATGAAAATTATGTGTCTGGGAGATTCTCCAGCCAGTAGATGTGTTTTTTGTTGTTTGTTTGTTTGTTTTTGTGTTGTGTTTTGTTTTTGTTTTTTATTTTTGATCCTCTTTACCATATAAATTCTTTATTATTGCTATTTTTTTGTGAGATAGCAGGCAACAAAAGGAGAAAATGAATAGAAATAAAATTAAGAACCACTGGGCAAATGTATACTATAGACAGTCACTATTCTGGGATTTACCCAAATTAATTTCATCAGAATTACTCTTCAAAGAAGATAACATTATCTCTTTTTTACATCTGAAGAAATGCAATTTCAGGGCCTTAAGTAGATTAATTGCCCAAGCTTAAAGTGAGAAGCCCAATGTCCGTAATTTGACTGCTTTCTTCTTACCTAATCATCTAGAAAGTGATTGAAACAAGGATTTGAACTCAGGCTTTTCTGCTTCAAAAGCTTAAATTCTATGCAATTCTGATGGATCACAGATGATTGCCTTGGGAAACAATCACCTAAACAATTCCAGAAACTTCCATATTTTACTTAAAAAGAGATTTCATCATTTTTCTAACTAACGTTGATCAATTTCTCCAGTATTACCCTCACATCATTTCTCTGACTAATACTAAAATGCATACCAAGAGAACCAATTTTTTACCAACCGTATCAAAATCTGATGACCATCCAAAAAAAAAGTTATTATACCGAATATGCATTTTAGAGAGTGTTGGAAAACTATAGTATTTTCCCTTAAACCATAAAGCAGACAGATCTATATGATAAACAGTTTCCTAGAACTATTTGTCATTGACAACAGAAGTTTCTGTAATACATGAATGGAAAGCACTTTCCCATTATCAACTACTATATAATACTCACTGACAACAATTGAAAACTATGCCAAACTGAAATAAGATGGCGCTTATGAATTATATAAGCAAAATAGGATAAAGCACAGCCAACCACTTTTTAATATTCTTTATAAATTTCAAGTAGACTAACAAAAACTGTTGGATATTTTAAACAGAAATTTTTTTTAACACATACTCTCTAGGACCCTTTGAGTAAGGTCCCTTGGTTTTTTATCAGAGATGAGAGGAGAGGATGCTTCCAGCTTAGGTTTTACTGGCTAGAAAGGAAGGTCTTTATGGTACTTAAGGCAGCTATAGTTTGAGAGAAGTATTCAGAAAGAAAGTCAAGACATTATTTGACCCAGGTGTTTAAAATTTTCCAGCACTTTTCATATCTGCTAAGCCATTTGAATTATTGATAATATCCTAAGAAACCAAGGACTTAGATTTCTCAAGTTGTTCTAAAAGACATTGGAGGAAAGAAAAACGAAGAGTTTTGGCCTTTTTACGAGACCTTACCATAGGCCAAACAAAGACACACAGTCAATCAAATGAGCCACACATTTCTCAACATGGCTGCTTTCAGAGCAGCGAAGGAGCTGAGCACACTGCATTTGGGGATAAAATTAAAAAAACAACTACTCCCTTTAACACTCTTCACAAAAATTTATTAACTCAAGAATTATTTATAAAGCATCTAATGTATACCAGACACTGTTAATTGTTGAGGATATAGCAGAAAACCTTTATCTAATGACTCAACATTGTTACCACACCCATTTTCTGAAAAAATGATTGTGGTTCCAAAGAGTTAAGTATTCAGCCTGAAGAAGTCCTATGGAGAAAAGAGTCCCGTGGTGTCTCAGTCCTTACCTGCCTCCTCACCTGACAACAATATCATAATGTTTACTTCTCCCCTGTTATTGATCTCCAGGCCATAGGGAAAATCACACTCCGTGTCTCTGCTGCTGAAGGAATTATGGGTGAAAAAAGACAAAGTAGGGGATGCCTGGATGGCACAGTGCATGCGTAAAGTGCTCACTTTACAGACCTGGGACCCGAAGTTCAAATCCCAGCCATGGCCCGAACAGACACATATGCTGAACTGGGGTGTGACCCCCAGTTCTGTTTTCACCAGGGAGAGTTTCCCATGTAGGAGGCCCCCAGTTTGGCACCCAGCTGGCACGGGGTGTGCCTACCATGCAGGAGGTCCCCATTTGTTTCCTGTCCCTCCCAGTTCCTGCCCTGCATGGTTCCTGCCTGCGTGGTTCCTGCCCTGTGCAACCCCAGCCCACCACTGAGACTGTTGAAAACTGATTATATAAAACTATGGAGACTGCTCTGGGCCTTCCCCCTTCTCTGTCTCTCTCTGTCTCTGTCTTTCTCTCTGTCAAAAACAATAAAATAAATCTTTTTAAAAAAAAAGACAAAATAAAGAGCTAAATGTGGGGAGTTCTCCCATAATTGAATATGCTGCAAATTCACTTGCTCTCAGTTCTAACTACCCAAATATTCCACAAATACAAATAAGCAACCTTTCACAGCTAAATTCTTATTCATTTTTTAAATTTATGTATCTGTAGTTCTGTCTGCTCTGTTAGGCCTTTCCTCCAGCTCTTACATATTCTATCTTCTATAAACACAGCTTGGTTTTACCCAATTCCTAATATAAAATACTTCACTCTCCAGTTATTTCCTTAATGGTATTTAACATAATGTGTGTTTAACATCTGTCTCCTGTATTAAAATGTAAGCTTCACAAAACCAAGAACATTAGTTTCTCTTTCCTAGCTTTAAACACAGACTAGATGAAGTAGGTGCTCAATAAATATTGGTTAAATTGCTGAATGAATGAATATATATTTGCCTATATTCTGAAATTATAACCAAACATTACAAGTACCCAACTATTTATTTAATACTGCACAATACCCCAAGAAGTAAAAATTACCCTTTTATATCTTTTTTTTGTCATTTCCCCATGGTTATCACCTTCAATGTATAAGATTATATTCATTCATTTATTTATTTACTTTACTTACTTATAATATTTATAGTTTATTATGCTCCACAAGAATGTAAGTCTCACAAGGAAAAGAATGGCAAAGACTTAGAGCTATACCCAGCTTGTAGTAGATGCTCAATAAATATTTGTTAAATGAATGAATGGAAACTTCTCTTCATCTCTTAAAATTAAGCAATCAAGTATATATTGTTCTTTAAATTTTATATATACATTTTATAAATTGTGATGTGATATACACACATACCCACACATATATATGCCCAATTTAATTTCTGTAGGCCTCAGTTTCCTAGTGGGCATTGGAATAACTGAGTTCTAAGAAAGACATTTAAATGATCAGAAAAAAAGATTCACTTATATACATATTATTATATTTATTAAGGTAGAAAAGCTAATTCATATTCTTTTAAGATTTATTTTATTGTTTTTGACAGAGACAGAGAGAGACAGAGAGAAGGAGGAGGGCCCAGAGCAGTCTCCATAGTTGTACATCATCAGTTCTCAACATAGTTTCATTCCACACAGGTGGGCGGGGTGGCTTACGGCAGGAAGTGGGCTGGAGGTCTCCTGCATAGGAGGCATACCCCCTAGAGCCAGGGGCTAAATTGCCGGGGGGAGTGAAAACCAAACTGGGGCCTCCTGCATGGGGAGAACACCTCCATTCAGCATATGGGTCCTCACGGGTTGGGGCCAGGATTCAAACCTCAGTCCCAGGGGTTGCAAAGTGAGCATTTAACCCAGTGAACCATCCTGGTTTCCCCTAATTCATAGTTTTTAAGTGATGTTCAACAGATTATTTTTTCAGTAGATTACGGTATCCATGGTTATCAAAGTCTTCTGTCTCTCAAAGATTCAAATTAATTGAGGCCTTACTGTTTCAATTTTTTTTTCATGATTCCGTCAATGGAATTGAGGTTTGAAAGGTTTTGTGTTGTCATAAGTCTCATGTGAGAATAAATGCTTTCCTATGTGCCCAGATGGATGAATCAATTCAATAAGTATTTATTGAGAGTATATTTTATGCTTTTCACAATGTTCATCATGATCAGGTGTCAAAGTAAAACTGCTATTTTCAAGACATATTTACTAAGGATATGGGGCATACTCATAAAACTATGAAAAACATTAGGATATCCTCTCTATCCAAAGCCAAAGGTGTAATATCAATAGCTAAATAGGTGTTATGGAAGTAGAGATGGACAGGAAACAGAATTTTGAGAAAAGATCCCAAAGAAAATGTATGACAAACTTTTTGAAAACAATATTAGATATGGGAATATGTGTACTGCCTGAAAAACTGAATAGCATTAATAGAAGTTTTAATATTATGTAAACAAAAGCCTCCTCTCCTCCCTTCAAGGGCTCCTATAAAACAATCTAGAAAGATCATAAATAGATCAATGGCAATATAATCAGATCCATCTGTCCAGAGAAACTTTTATTTAATGGAAATATCAAAATGCATCATCAACAAGGAATCTAAAATACTTACAAAAAATCAGCATGGAACATGTAACTTACCCAGTGGTTTGGAAAGCCAACAGTATGTTACATTGACTCAGCTCTCACCACTTGATCTGTACACACAAATGTCTAGTACTTCAGATGGTTACCCAAGAGAGACAGAAATCATTTCTGCCTTAGGAATATGATCAGATGAATAAGATTATACCATAAACTTATACAATAGCAGGTATAGAGCCAAGAGCTCTTTCAGTAATTTAGAGGACTTATTACACATTAGTGTTAGTCAACACTACCATGTTCAACAAAAGAAATTAATACAATCATAACAAATGAAAGTTGGCAAATATGAGTCACTGTTTTCAACTTCATTTACATGAAGAACACTTTCTATTATAACATCTTAATATAATTATTTTCTACATAAGGTTGAGAGTTTAGCACTAAAGTTTTCTTTCTTCTCTACTACTTTTTCATAGTTTTCCTACCCTAGAGTGAGAAGGAAGGGTAAAAGACTCAGGATGGAAGGTAATGAATAATTTAGCCTTTATCCATAGCTTTTAACTTCTCCCATCTATGGATATGATTAAACTGATCAGAAATTCATTATTTGGCCATCTCATTACCCATTTGTAGCAACTGTAGCTTTTACACTAAAGTTTAAGTAATTTTTATAACAATTTCAATTAACTAATTAGCATACAACACCAGAAATGTTGGCAAGTATGATAACAAGGTAGCCAAAAAATTGGGTGGCTTGAATGAAAAAAAATTTCAGAGAAAAATGTGAATAAATAATAATGTTATCAGTTTATTAACAAGTTATATAATTTATACTGCATTTAAGTGTAAGAATTAATGAAAAAACTAAGAAAAAAATATACTTATAGAGGCCATTTTGAGATTATATATATATATATATATATATATATATATATATATATTCACATTCAAATAATAAAAACTAGTTTTGTGATACACCAAAAAGGTAGGATGAGCAGGCACCAGAGCCCTACTAAAGCAAGTCCTGCTTTGTAAGGTCAGTCCTTAACAATAACTTCACTGTAGTCATGGCCAGTCCTCACAATGAATCAGCTTGAGTGTCAATCCCTCCCAATGATGTGCCAAAAACAATCAAGGCTCAGCCCCAATAATAGGACACACACAACCCACATGAGGGACACACCAGCATTCAGCTCACGTGACCAGAGAAACTGTGTCATTTGTCCCCACAGGACACCTACTATATAAGGCCACTCTACCAAGACTGAAAGACATAACAGCTCTACCTACAACAAACAAAAGGAGGCAGTCAAAACAAGGAAACTAAAAAAGTATGTCCCAAATGAAAGAACAGAACCAAGCTCTAGAAAAAAAATTAAACAAAATGGAGATAAGCAATCTACCAGAATGAGTTTAAAACACTGGTTGTAAGAATGTTCAATGATCTCAGTGAGAACTTCCACCAAGACATAGAAAATATAAAAATGAAGACAGAAAAATACTAAAATGAAGCAATCAGAAATGAATAATACAATAACTAAAATTTTTAAAAATCCATTAGAGGTAATCAACAGTAGATTAGATGAAACAGAGGATTGAATCAGCAATTGGGGTGATAAGGTAGCAGGAGAAAAAAAACAATCAGAACAGCAAAAAGAAACCTAAAAGAGGATAAAAATAGTTTAAGGGGCCACTGGGACAACATCAAGTGTGCCAACATTCGTATCATAGGGATACTAGAAGGAAAAGAGAGAAAGCTAAGAATTAAAAATGTATTTGAAGCAATAATAAAAATTTTTCTAACCTGGTAAGAGAAATAGAAATATAAGCATAGGAAATGCAAACAGTGAATCCAAAGAAACCATACCAAGATACATCATAAATAAAATGCCAAAATTAAAAACAAAGTGAGCATCTTAAAAGTAGCAAGAGGAAAAATAGTTAATTATCTACAAAGGCGCTCCCATAAGACTGTCAGTCAATTTCTCAAAATTTTGCAGGCCAAAAAGGATTGGTGTGAAATATTCAAAGTAATGAAAAGAAAGGACCTACAACCAATATTACTTACCCAGCAGAGCTATCATTTAGAATCAAAGGACAAAGAGATTCTCACACAAGAAAAAGCTAAGAGAGCTCATCACCACCAAACCAGTATTAAAATAAATATTAAAAAGACTTCTTTAAGAAGAAGAGAAGGGGATGCTGGGATGGCTCAGTGGGTTAAGCACTTGCTTTGCAGCCCTGGGGTCTGAGGGTCAAACCCAGTCCTGGCCCATGTGGAGCCATACACTGAACTGGGGTGTGTCCTCCAGTTTGATTCTTTCCAGGGCAAGCCTCCCATGTGGGAGGGCCCATTTCAGCCCCCAGCTCATGGGGGTGAGCTTCCTATGTGGGAGGCCCCTGGCCCAGTTTCTGCTCTGTGAGGCCCCATGCCCACCTGTGTGAAATAAAACTATGTCAAAAACTGATGACATACAACTATGGAGACTGTTCTGAGCCCCCCTTCTCTCTCTGTCTCTCTTTCTGTCAATAACAATAAAATAACTATTTTTTTAAAAAAAGAGAAAAAAATAAAACTATGAACAAAAATGGCAATAACTATACATTAACAATTGCTTTTTATGTTAACAAATGTAATTTTTATTTTTAAATTAGGGTTGACATTTAATATTGTTTTATATTAGTTTTAGGTGTACAGCATACTGATTAGACATTTATATAATTTACAAAGTGATTCCCCCAATTAGTCTAGTACTTATCTGGCACTATACATAGTTGTTACAATATTATTGACTATATTCTTTATTATGTACTTTATATCCCCATGACAATTTTATAACTACCAATTTGTACTTCTTAATTCCTTCATCTTTTTCACTCAATCCCTTCACCCCATTTCTTCTGGCAACCATCAGTTCATTCTCTGTGTCTATAAGTCTGTGTTTGTTTTGTTTGTGTTTTTTAGACTCCACATACAAGTGAGATCACATTGCATTTGTCTTTGTCAGTTTGATTTAATTCATTTAGCATAATACCCTCTAGATTCATTCATGTTCTTGCAGATGGCTAAATTTCAATCTTTTTTATGGTTGAGTAATATTCCATTATATATTTGTACTACCAATAGATGGGCATTTAAGTTGCTTCCATATCTTGATTATTATAAATAGTGCGCAGTAAACTCAGAGGGTACACATATCTTTTCAAAGTATTGCTTTGGATTTTTTTTTTTATAAATACCAGAAGTATAATTGGTAAGTCACAAGGTAGTTCTATATTTTATTTTTGAAAATTATCCAAATTGCTTTCCACAGTGGCTACAAAAATCTTAAATCTCAACAACAATTGTTACATCTTTATTAACACTTATTGCCAACAATTACTTTAAATGTAAATACATTAAATATTTCAGTTAAAAGACATAGGATGGCTGAATGAATAAGAAAATAATACTTGGGTGTGGAGGAGAGTCAGGAAAGGCTACTGAGAGATAATGTGAAGACTTACCCAAAGAAGAAGATTTATTCCACATATGTTACCCTTCAGTGGGAGACTAAAGGGTGAGAAAGGAGACAACATGAACAAAAGTTTGGCTGCAATTATCATTTAAACTAACACCATATATGGAACTGATTGCTACATTGCTGTTCACAGTGTTGTTCTTCCCACCACTCAGTGACTCAATGTCCTCTGCATGAAATGCCTTAAGACATCATTACTGATATTGTAGTTAGTCTTTCATACATAATTAGTTCAAATAAAAATTGACAATGGTATTTTGGAAGTCCTATTACATTTTAAAATATGCATATTCTATGACTCAGCCATTATTTTTTAAGAAATCTATATTTCATATAGAAATAGTTTAATAAACAAATAATCAAAAATATGTAGTGCATTGCACATGTATTAATATAAAATTCTCACTGTATCTGATTTCAACACAAAGATTTAGAGCATGTAGTAATATTACAAATGTTTTCCATTCTTTTCATGTACCTAAACCAAGAGCCAACTCAGACAGCTATAGTCAGTGTTATGGTCCCACAATGTACAATCTGAAAACATAAAATAGAATCTGAAGAAAGATTAATTTATCCAGTGAAAGAAAAACAAAAACAGTATTATCCTCTAATTTAAAAAACTCATTCAAAAGCTACAGTAGTCAAAACAGCAAGCATACAGGCAATAGAATACATACATAAATAAATAAAATAGAATTAAGAGTCTAGAAATAAACCTTCACATTTATAGTCAGTTGAATTTTTATTTTATTGTGGTAAGAACATTTAACATGAGATTTACCCACTTAACAAATTTTTAAGTGTACAATACAGTATTGTTAACAATAAAAACAACATTGTATAGATCTCTAGAATTTATTCATCTTGCATATTTGAAACTTTACAAAACTATTGATTAGCACCTTTCCATTTCCCTTTTCCCCTTGCTCCTGTCAATCACCACTCTACTATCTGAGTTTGAGTTTGACTATTTTAGATATCTCATTTAAGTAAAACCATGAAGCATTTGTTAGTAGTCCCACTTGGGTATTTTTGCTTTTATTGCCTGTACTTTTGCTGTCATATCCAAGAAATCATCACAAAGACAATGCCATGAACATTTCCCCTATGTTTTCCTTTGGGGCCTTTATAGTTCCACATTTATGTATAAGTCTTCACTCCACTTTAAGTTAATTTTTGTGTATGATGTAAGATAAGTGTGCCATTTAATTTTTTTCTTTTGCATGTGGACATCCACTTTTCCCAACCCCGTTGGTTAAAAAGCCTATCCTTTCTCCACTGTGTATTCTTAGCACCTTTTGTTGTAGATCAATTGACTATGTAAGCATGGATTGATTTCAGGGTTTTCTATTCTTAATGCCAGTATCTTTTACTTACTATAGCTTTGTAATATATTTTGAAATCAGGAACCGTGATGCCTCCAGCTTTGTTCTTCTTTCTAAAAATTGTACTTGAAGGCCTTTTGTGGTTTTATATAAATTCTAATCTTGTTTTTTACTATTTCTGTAAAAAAAAAATGCCACTGGACTATTGATAAGGATTGCATTGAATCTGTAGCTCTTTTGGGGCAGTATGAACATTTTAACAATATTAATTCCTCAGCATCAGAGCAGGGAGATCCATTTCAGGTGGTACAAAGAACAGAAGCAGGGCTAGTCCTAGAGGTAAGGGGCCAACCACAAATAGGTAACAGAAATTGTAAGTCAGGCTATAGTCCCAGCAGGTGACTAAGTGAAAACCAGGTACTAGACCAGAAGATCAACTGAAATATTACTACCCCATAATAAAGGTTAGGTAGGAAGGCTGAAGTCCAAAACTCATTCAAGTGCCCTCTGTAACAAGATTCTCCCAACCCAGACACTAATCATAGAATCCACAAAGCACCATTGTCAAACCATTCTTAAGAAATGAGAAGGAATTCCAAATCAAAATTTAGAATTACTTCTTACTGGCTAGTGGCTTTAGGGGGTTGAGCTAGCAGATATAGTATATTACTGGTGGCAGTGGAGCCAACCTAGAGACAACAGATATTGATAAGCATGTTATTACCCTTGTTTTTCAGAAGATAAAGCTAAGACTTGGTGAAATTAACTGATTTGCAGAAGACCACAGAGCCAGAAAATGACAGAGACAAAAATGGAACCTAAAACTGTAATATTTAAATCCTAGATTTTTTCAGCATAATGGAGCCTTCTGGTTACTTGCAGCTAACCTCCAGCAGGTTTAAACAATGGCTATTCTTTTTGTTCACAGGCATTATTTCAAATCATTATTTACCCTTGCTACTCACAGTGTGGTCCATGGAGCTGTAGCAATCAACCTGGACTTGTTAGAAATGCAGAATCTCAGATGCCAGCCCAGATCGACTGAATTACAATCTGTTTATAACAAGATTCCCAGATGATTTATATATATATGAGAGGTGGTCAAGAAATTTGAGGAATTGGGAAGCTGGGATGGCTCAATGTGTTAATGCTCACTTTGAAGCCCTAGGATCCAAGGATCGAGTCCCAGCCCTTGCCCATGTGAACCCATGTGCTGAGCTGGGGTGTGCTTCCCGTGAGAGAGGCCCGCATTTCAGTTCTCACCAGTGCAAGCTTCCTATATAAGGAGGCCCCAGTTCGGCCCCCAGTTCCCAGGGGTTATGCCTCCCATTCGGAAGGCCCCTGGCCTGGTTCCTGCCATATGTGGTTCTTTCCCTCTTGTGTGGAACAAAACCATGTCAAAAACTGATGATGTACAACTATGGAGACTGCTCTGGGCTCTCCCCCTTCTCTCTGTCTCTCTGTCAAAAACAATAAAATAAATGTTTTAAAATTTTTGAGGAATGAAGGAGTTAAAGAAATATTGATTATTTTTCCTTTTCAATATATTCACCCTTAACCCTAATACTTTTTCTTTTTTTTTTTT
>PVKE010049511.1:0-11248 GCA_004027555.1 Craseonycteris thonglongyai | reverse complement strand
GGAGAGGGCACCAGCATTATGGACACACTCAATGGTTTGGTGTTTACCTGGAGAGGAGGGGGGAGAGGGGAGGGAGAGTTGTGTGGGGAGGGGGGAGTGGGCACCAGATATATCGGGTTGGAGGAGGACCTGATTCTGGGAGCTGGGCACATAATGGGATGCATGGGTGATGTGATGTGGAGTTGTCCATTGGAAAACTGTCTGATTTTTACCAACCAATGTCACCCCATTAAATTTAACAATAAAATATAATAATATTAAAAAAAAGAAGAAAAGAAAAAGAAATTGACAAGTTGATTCTAGAAATATGTATGAAAATATATAGAATTACAATAGCCAATGTGGGAAAGAAAAACCTGGAGAACTAATACTATTTGATTTATGGTAAGTTATTTATTTAAATTGTAGTGAAAAAATGTCTCTCCTTGAAATATTTAAATGCACACAAAATTCATGACACTGAAGAAAAATGGTCATTAGTAAAATAAATTCAATTTTGCCTTTTACATTAAAAAAAATTGAACTTTGAAGAAAACAGAAAACCAAAATTTGAATAACTAGATTTCCTTTAACAAATGAAGAATCCGAGATATCAATTGATAAAAGGCCATTTTTTTATGGTGCTGCTCACGTATAAGAGCGACTTTCCGTAGTAAATGATATTTTTGAAACCTTTGTCATGAAATACATTGTTTTCTTTGTTAATATAACCCCTTCCTCTACAATGTGACAGGATGAGAAGACATGGGTATGAGTTGTCTGAATTGTAAATGTCTGCCTACTGTTGGGACACTGAGGAAATTCTGAGTGTGGTCCTGCTGCTGTTTGACTTCTGCCAGCCTTCTGGGCTCCTGCATTTCCCTACATCATCTAATTCTGTGGGTCAGACTTAGCAAAGACACTTACTTTTACCGACCACACTTGGTGGGGTCTGCCTGGGCACTGGGTGAAGACAGCATTTTCTGCTCCAGTTGCCTCTTGATTCAGTCTAAATGAACGTCATGGTCAATTAGGGATGATGCCATTGGTACTGCAATGAAAACTGATGACATCTATTGTATGTATCTGCCATTCACGTGTCAGGAGAAGCTGACTAGTAACTATTCTCATCAATACATTGCTCTCCGTCAATGTATCAAGCTATAGCCTCTACTCTATCTTGGCATTTGTATGAATACATTTTATACAATCATGAAAGAAATCTAAAACTCCAACACTTTGTGTATTTATTTTAAAACATGTACAACACTCCAGCACATCACCAAAAACAATTTTTGGAATGGAGATAACAGAATAGGGTTTTTTCTTTCCCCATTTCTAATTCCTCTGCCTCAATGTATAAAATGTAATATAATGCATTATTTATTAATGGCAATGTAGTACTGCCACGCAAATGTCACTCAATGAGATTACCATATATATGGCTGTACATCAAAATGGTTGTATGTGGTTTGCAAATATCTAGCATTATGGAAATGTGAGTAACAAGAGTTAAGGTGAATAAGAGAGTTTCAGTCCACTAGTGGAAAGGGAGGAGAAACTTTCCCCAGAACAAATGTGTTGAAAAGAGCCCACGTGAAGAGAAAAGGCTTCTTTTAGCTCCCACATCACAGCTGGCAGAAACCTGGCAGTCCAAGTTATCACACATGTGTCACAACCAAACTTCACAGAGGCCACTGCCTCATAGTGTGACATTGGCCATGCACACTTGCATAGCTGTTTCATGATGTTAAGTTAGAGGAATGACAGACTCGTAAGAGATATTGGTGCTTCCCCTCTTCTGATAATGGGATTTTTCTTTCCCTTTGTTTAATATTTCAGTGACTAAATCACTTAAGAGGGGTGAAAGAAACTTGTGTATTTAAGACCTACTCTGTTTCATGCACTAGTTCAGTGATATATATATATATATACACATACATATGTATATATACACATATATATATATATTCATTTAATTATATATCTATTCTTGAATGCATTTTTATACATTTAAATCTGTATTTTATAGATGAAAAAGCTACAGATGAGAAAGCTGAGGTACTTTACCTAAGGTTATCCAGAATTTAAACATAGAGCTATCTAGCTTCAATTTATGGTTTCTACTATATCACTCCACTTCATGATGAAAAATTGCATTTTCTTTTATCTCCTTGAATCTGCTCAACTATCTTGTAGAAAGAGAGACCATTTTCTCACCATGTTTTGTAAATCTGACCTACTTCTAAAAGAAATACAAACTAGGTACTTTTCTATAATTTAGCCACATTTAATATTTTCCTCTTTATGCTTTTAGAATAATTAGAAATAATGATACTTAGAGACTGAGTGATCTATCTGCTCACCTAAGGCTGCATTCTTTATGTTCTGGAAGGGCAACCAATCAGCAGGGCAATGGTCATTCTCCGGGATTCTCTGGAGAATACTAACTTGGAAACCCCACTTAAACCTGGTGGAAGCTTAACATCAGTGACAGCTTTTCTTGTGCTAGGCATCTCTTTCTACTCAAAAATCTCCCTGTATTTGCTGCTGTCCACTACCAAGGGCTGAACTATACACACCCTTAGTTCTTACCATGGTCTTTATCCTTTCAAATCCTCCACCAACTCCTGCTCAGTGAATCACTATGTCACATAGAGGTAATCTTGTATCTTTTGGCTCCACTATGACACCAGATATACATAGACGTAACTCTGCAGTGGAGGTTGCAAATGTATTGTTTTAATAAAAATAGCCTGTATCTACTGAGTACTTACTATATGCCATTATTTTTAAGTGCCCTGCATTTCATCCTCAAAACAACACTGTAATATAGGTATTAAGCTGGCCTGCATTTCAAGAAGTCAGAGTTATATAGCTTGGAAGGTTATACATGCAAGGTTGCATAACTTGCCCAAGGTCTCATGTTTTAGTAAGTAATGGGGCTAGAATTTGAATCCAGTCATTTGGGCTACAAGTCCAATGTGCTTAACATATTATATTATATTATATTATATTATATTATATTATATTATATTATATTATATTATATTATATTATATTATATTATATTATATTACATTATATTATATTATATTATATAACATGGATTGCATAGCAATTACTTCATCTGCATTACCTAATAAACCATCAGTCATATTTCCTGTGAGGTAAACACATTTACTATGTACATTGTGACTGTACTGTTCAGGTGAGGAATTCGAGGCTCAGATTTTATCTAAGTTCATAGCTATGGAGTAGTAGAATGAAGGTTTAGACTAGACTCTGCTTCACTTCTGATCTCTGCTCATCATGCTAACACTCTAACAGCTTGTGCTGTACATTACACTTAAAACTCTCTTCCAGAGGATGAGCAGTATGTTCTCACAGGAAAAGGTTCATAACCATTACAGGGTTGAAGTATTTTGAATGGGCCCACAATTCCAGAGTGCTAAACAGCTTGTTTTAAACACGTGGCATCCAAAATGGACACACACATGGGCACGCACACACACACAACTAGGTAATGATTTTAATTAACTTAAACTCGTTTAAGTTAAATAGCGATTTTAAATAACTTAAAATCACTGTCATTTAAATAAAAAGAAAAGGAATTTTAATTTGCCAAAATATTTGGATAAATCTTCAGGTTTTCATATTCCCCATAAGAAAACAAATTGAAATAAAAACAATGTGGAGACCAGAAACTTAACATTCTAGGTGTCTAAATTATCTTTGTATTCTTGTTAAATGGTTTTCTTTTTATTTAATTACTTTTTTTTTAATTAGCAAGTTCACATTATAAGACATTCTTCATTCTCTAACAAGATCCTTATTGTTCCTTTCCTGCATACACTGAGCTTTGCCCACTCTCAGCTCCCCTAAATGACCTTCAATTATTCATTTTAGTGCACTGTCATTTATGTGGTATAAGGATATTTCCTCTGTAGCAAAGCAGTGATGAAAATGATATATGGTGTCACAAAGACTTATGTTTCTAATATATATAGATGTTTGATCTTAAGCAAATTACTTATTCTCAATTCAATTTTTTTTGCCACTAAAATATGAAAATAATGCCTATATTCTGTGAGTGTTTTAGGATTAAATGAAGTGCTTAACAAGTATTAGTTTCCTCTTCTTTCTACTTTAGCACCTTAGTCAAGGTTATATTGTGTCAAAGTATGAAAACTCACCTCAAACTAGTTTAAGCCCCAAAGGAAACTTATTGGAAAGACCTTCTACAGAGACAATTCAAGTAAAAGGTAATCAGCCAGTTCTCAGGATGAGCAAGTACAGCAAAGAGCAAGCTATCGGGAACCTAAGCAGGTATTTTAAAATTGTCTCTCCAACCTGATAAATAGGTTTTCAACCTGCTTTTCATTATCTACCGGTAGCTACTTTATTTTCTTTTAACCATAGATCTGACTTATCTACTTTGTTGTATATGTATTTAGCACTAATTTGATCATTAATCTCCCCTTAAAACCCATGGATTAAATCTGATTCCAGATTCTAGGGGAGAGAATCTGAATGTCTCCAGTGGTGTTGGTTGTTTGATGCTTATCTACTTGTCCACTGTGGGGACATAATTTCATGGGAAGTACTGGTGATGCCAAGAGTCTACCCCATGCTTATCAGTGCAAAATGATGAGTTTAAAGCAGGAATTGTGTTTGATATCATATTTTATAAATTGTGTTCATCATCTTTTATATTCTCTACTTTACCTAGCATAGAACTATGTACATAATGAATGTTTGTTCTTGTTGTTGTTGTCTTCCTAATCTTGCCTGAAAGAATTGGAAGCCCATCAATATGTATGGAGTACCCAGTAAGAAATTCACATGTTGTCATTTATCCACAGAAAAAAACTCATGGAGCTAATATTACCATCCTAATATTTTACATATTTATATACTGTCACAGAAATATTAAGTGACTTGCCCACAGTTACACCAAGAGTAGTAACAGAGTAGCTTCCTCTGTGTTACCCTAAAACCACATGTGGTCACTTCCTACTGTCAATTATTGCCCACAAGGCCACTAACCCATTGAAAGACCTTGAGAAAAATGTGGGATATATTTAAGAAATCCTGTGATTCATTTCAGCTCTACATTTACCACAGTTGCTAAATATATGGAATGCATAGGGCTATTGACTCTATGATTTTGGATTGGTGACCTACTATCTCTGGGCTTCAATTCCTTCACTTGTAAGAGGGAGATAATAATAAATTCTATGTTATAGAACTGTGAGAATTCAGCGACACAATTAAGTAGCTAACGTTGTTGAACATCTGCTCTGTGACAGGTATGTTCTAATTGCTTTTCTTGGTTAACACTCTTAATACAATGACCCTATGTTACACATTCATACATGAGGAAAACAGCAAGAGCAGTTAACAACAATACAAGTAGCTAGAAAGTAATAGGGCCGGGCTTCAAACCAGGGCTGTTAATTAGGGCATTACACTATCAACCAATAAATAAATAGGCTTTAAGAATACTAGTTGTTCTATCATGGTTCACATCATGTAATCCATCTCTTTAATGATTTTTCACTAAGTAATAATTAGTTTGATATTATAATATAGATCATTATTTATTTATAACTATCCCTTGTAAAGTGTGCATCAAAATCACATATGCAATTCTTTTTTAATCATAGATATCTGTACCCACTGTGATCTTCCAAGGGTGATACCAAATCAGGTTTCTAATTTTAATCAGCTTCACAGTTGATTTCCCATTTAAGAACCAATGTATCTGTTTAGGGGAGAGTGCTCTTTGCAGAACGGCCCACTTGCTGTCTGTCTATACATGAGACTTAACTCTAATGCCTGTGAATTGGAATTTCCAAGGCAGGGCCTAAAAGACGTAACAGATTTCCCACAATAACTTTTTGCACAACAAAATTTGAGACTCATTGTTCTAGGGTTAAGAAGATTCAAAGGGTCCAAAATGCTTCTTTCCCATGAGGCAGCTGGAAAGTCACAGAAGGAAGTGCTGTTCACTAACCCATCAACAGGTGAAGCTGCATGGCCTTCAGCTTACCACATACAGCGGCTAGGTTGTTTGGGAATCTTTCTGGTTAGAGGAAAAGCTGCCCAAGCACAAAGAACCACAGGCTTTCGGATGGCCTTTGGGCGTGGCAGCCCCTTCCATGTCTACTCAATCAACTTTCAGTGAGAAAACTTAGACTAGGTGATGTTAAAGAATGCTTCTAAGTCAGACACATGGTTTGCAGCTTTAATTTGAGGTGATTTATAAATTGCTGCTGCTATTGATTCTGTTGTTGCTGGCAAACCCTGCTGCTATATAAGGCAGCCGCCTTCTGTAGCTGAGGTGTGCCTGCATCCATTAATGGATGTCTTGGTCGCAGACACAATTTTATAACAGATGTCATTTACCTAGACTGATAAGGCATATGGAATCCCTGCTGTCCTTTTTTCACACACCGGTGAGAGGAAGCTGTTTCTTTGCTCCACGCTAAGTCGTCTCGCTGTCAACTAATGACTCAGAATGCAATAGCTATCTTTTTAAAAAATTCCACCAGGAGACGTTTCTCAGTATGGCAAAAATAACCATCTTCGCATCACATTGCTTGTGAAGCAGACAAAGAAACTTGGTATAATGACAAGAAGGGAAAAGCAACCGAACACAAATATACATCTGAACTATGTATGCTTACCCCTTCATAAGAACCATCGAGGTAAAAACTTTTTTCATTTCTTTAGATATTATACTCATTTTTCTCAACTCACACTTTTTTTTTTTAATTCAAGAATACCACAAACTTTAAGACACACCAATCATTCGTTAGTAGTTTTTCAGGAACAAGATTTTTAAGTGGAGAAAGATATACCGTATTTATATTTCATTGATTATAAAATACAACACAGACTAAGAAGTATTAAAACGTTAAAATTAAAAACTGCCTTAAATTAAGCAAATATGGTACATTGGTTATGCTATTCTTCAGACCTTTTTAAAAACTTTGTTCTCAGTTGCCAAAAATCAATTTATAATTGGGTTACTAGGCCTGGGGATATTACTTCCAATCAGAAATTAAATTTGACTTGCCTGGGTTCCAATTTGACATACCGTGTGTAATGTGCTCTATTATAATTTTCCTCTTTAGGAAAAATAAGCTTGTGAGAAAAGAGTGCTTTTATTACTATCATTAATAGCTAATACTTGCTATGTGGTTGGTACTTTCTAAGCATAATCTCATTAAATACACACAAAAACCCAATGGAATAGACACTATCATTATCCCCTGGAGTAGTAATTAGTAGTATTCACCAAAAGTTTCTTGCTATGTACCTCCTGGGCAATTGGTATGATTTCACTCCTCAAATTGCCCACAGCCGTTGAAATGAGGCCTGTGTATCATCAGCTTGAATCCTAAGGGAATGTAATGAGCAGAGCACCCTGTTAACACCCCCTGGGACACAAAAGAGAAATAAATTTTTGCTTTGTTAAGCCTCTGTGAGATGGGGGTCCTTTGTTACCAACACATAACCTATCACGTGCTAACTGACACATCCCCATTTCTATTAAACTGAGGTTTTGAAAGGTAAGAATGACTGAAACTAGAGGTTTGTTTGTTTTGCTTTGTTTTTTCCTGTCATTATTATAGGTTCTATTCTGAGTTTTCCCTGAAAATATTGTTGTTAACTGCTCTTGTTTTAAAAATTTGTTTAAATTCTTGCTCATCTCTTTAATTTATGGCATAATTTTCTCAGTTCTATGAAATGCCTCCTTTGTGGTTCTCCCAAGTTTTGGATGTTTGATGGAAATTATCACTCTCAAATAGGAATGGGGTGGGAGTGGGTTAAAGATTTCAAAGTAAATCTATTCTGTCACCTAGCTACTGAAAGATAAATAAAGGCTATGAAAAGAAAAGCATGAAAGCCATTATAGTGCCTGAGTAATACAAATAATGTCCCATTTAGCTGCAGCCAGTGGGATTTCTATGTATCCTTATCATTTCTTAGGTGGCTACACTATGAGAACTTTCTATCTGGCTGAACATGGTGAAAGATTCTGGTCCATGGTTTAAGTGACAGATCATCACTTATGAAAGTAATCAGAAAGCAAAGAGATAAAATCTTAAAGAGATGGAGTGCAATCCTTTGTAGATGCAGACAGAATTGTACTACATGATTGATAATGTCAAAGAACTAGGTCAAGTCAAAGGTAAGCAGACCAATTTGTTGGTCAATATAGAACATTGCTAGAATTACAAGAGCAACCATGCTGATCTTGGAGAAATTATATAGTAAAAAATATAGTCAGCAGTTCTCATTCCAGGGACTGTACGACTACTAATTACTCACTTAAGCCTCTCGTTACATTTAGCTCTGGGTCAGCTTCTAGGCTGATTTTTGGTATTTAGTCCTCTACATTCAGCTTCGGATAACTAAAAAATGATAAGTTTCTTCTTACTAAGCAAGAGAAATATTTTTCTTCCAAATTTAATCAGAATAAATTACACATTAAGGGGAGAATAAATTCCAAGACCTGGGAATATGTTGTCATATCCTTTCAAAGTCTTTGTGTTTCTCCACTATCTTTTTGTTGTTGTGAACTCACGGAGAAACCCCTGCACTATACTTCTCACCGATGATATATCCATCTCAATTTTCTCAACCATGTTTCTGTCATTTGCCAGGGCCCGTATAAAAAACAGTTCTGTTTTCCATTTCCGCTCCTTGCCGGTTCTTTCCTTCCCTCCAACACAGACTCAGTGACTGACAATTTTGATGAGGTCTTTACCACACGGAAATGTCCCTGCACCATTGTTTTCAATGGCTTTTATAACTCAAACCATCTGCTCCTTCCCCCACTTTTCCTGTAGTGTAAAAGAGTTTTGAAACATGGTGCAGACAAGAAACGCGATGCTGTGTGGGACCACACATTAATTTTCCAGCTGCTTTGCTCCGCGGCATTCGCTTCTTCAGTAGAATGGCAAAGTGCTGACGCCTTCAGGGCCTGACTTTGCTTTTCTCTTAATCATAAGTAATTAGAGAAGCTGCCACATGTTGTGTTGGATAGTGTTTAAGTTCAAAAATGCTTTGAGAGGGGGATATAGACAGTCAGACTAAAGATATCCAAAGGCAAATTCGTATCTTCAAAAGCTCAAATGGGTTGATTTGTTACTCCAACCCGCCCTGCAACACCTGCACTGCATAAAATTGAACGCTCAGCCTAAGAGAAAAGTATGTAATGAGGCAAAATAAGGAAATCCCGGTTCAGCCTCATTCTCTGCTGTCCAATTAACCTTCTAGACAGGAAGATGGCTGAGACAAGCCACTTGAGGTCCCTCCATCAAACCTCTTTCTCTCTCTTCCGCAACACCCAAAGTACCTCTTTAGGAATTATTCCTTAGGGTGTGGAAAGAATCTTAATTACTAAAACCCCACTTTTAAAATTATAAATACCTTCCGTAGAGGTACTTCTGCAGGAGTAAATTTCATTTAAATTGTCTAAACATGTCTGATGACCAGAAGGGTAACGGTTGAAAAATAGGCTTAAATATTAATAGGTTTCTGAGTCGGGCGAACAGGAGCCACAAGATTGGACAGAAGAGCAGGAGGGGAACAGTGAGTCACCAGAAATCCAAGGTAAGACTCTTAGGGTTTCACTGAGGAACGGAAAGTCAACAGGATCCAATAACCACTTATATGCCTTGTCCCTGCTACAGGTGGCTGGCTACCTAGCTTATAGTTCTTCCTAAGGCAGTTAATTAAAATCAACCTGTAGAGAGGAGCCTTTTCTTTTTTTCCCCTACCTAGCAATAACCACTATTAAACTCGATGTGTCTAACAAAGAAGCCCTTTAAGTCTCCCATGGAATGAAGAATGCTTCCACAACTCTCCCCATGAAGTATCAGAATACTCCCCAGGAGTGCCCCCAGTTCAGTTCTTACTGAGGTAAGACTCCTGCCCTGTGCAGCCACGCACCCACCTGTGGAGTGAAACTATGTGGAAAGACCAATGATGTGCAACTATGGAGACTGTTCGGGGGCCCTCCCCCCTTCTCTCTGTCTCTGTATCTCTCTCTTTCTCTCTGTCAAAACAATACAAATAAATCTTAAAAAAAAAAGAATACTCCCGAGGACTTTTAGTCATAGTCCCATATGAGCAACATGGTTAGAGGGAAGAGAAGCAAAGAATAAAGAAAGCTGATGTGAGTTTCAGGACACACTGCCCACAAAATATGGCGCCTTGGCATACTGAATATTTTAAGCTAAAGGAGTTGGAGAAAATGGAAGAAACAGGAAGCTCACTCTGACCTCCTCATTCTTTGCTGAAACAGGTCATAAAATTCTTAAGTGACAGATGCCCTCACTATACTGTGAGGAAAGGAGCAGACACCCTAAGAAGAATCCTAATAAAAAGGCCTTGCTAAGTTTCTCCCACTTTACTACAATTACCTCAGACTCCTTAACCATAGCTGTCTGTTCTTCATCAAACCTCACATAAAAATACACGCATAACTTCCATCCCCTGAAATAATAACAATAACTGTAATAATGATGGTCAAGAATCTATTGACATTGTAGCAACCTGCAGTCTGCCAATGTTCTTGCCTAGGAACTTGGATTCCCTATGGGCTGGTAATTTCTTGGAAAACTGAGAATGTTTCCAGGCAAAGCAGATCTTTCTGGTGTGAAGTGAATGAACCAGGAGAAAATATCTTCAGGCAGTTTCCAGCCACCAGTTTACAGAGGGCTGAGGAGCAAACGTCTCGGAATGAATTAGTGGGTGACCTTGCTCAAATTATTCATGAACTCTAATCCTCAGCTTCCTCAGCTGTGAAAAGTGGAAGACAAACTCAACAGAAAACTTACAAATCTTGCCTGTGGAGCCCTCTAGTTTCTATCAAGTTACTTCAAAGATCACTAAAAAAGTTTGTGGAAGAGGGAATCTGGGTGCGGTTCCACTCATACCCAGTCACTTCTCCTAGTCCCCTGTCCTTATGGTGTAATGGCCACTTCAGATGCTGGAACAATCTCCCCAGGGCACAACTTTCATTATCAATATCCTTCTCAAAATGTACTCACACTGTCCTTAAAATAAATTGGGGCAGTAGGCCTATATATTATATCCTCAATTTATTTTCCTGAATTGCTCAGGTTTAAAAACTCTCTGCCTTTGTTCACACACATCCTGTGTCAAGAGGAGCTTATTTCACAATTTTTGCCTTTGAGTATTTTCCCTAACCCTCAAGCTCTGGGTCAAGAAATACTTGTTTCCACTG
>PVKE010049510.1:0-11247 GCA_004027555.1 Craseonycteris thonglongyai | reverse complement strand
TATTCTTTTTCTTTAATGTTTCTGTGAAGGAATTAGGCTTTGGAACTTCCTGGTCTGCCATTTTCCTGACCTGTGGGTTATCTTTTTAGTCTTTTGATAGTGTATCAAATTTGTGCATCAGACTTTTAAAATTGATGAAGTATACCTTATTTTTCTTTGTTTTTTTATTCTTTTGGTGTCATATTAAGAAATCATTGCCAAACCAAAGGTCATGAAAGTCTTCCTCTTTTAAATTTTTTTTTATTTATTTATTTTGACAGAGGAGAGAGAGAGAGAGAGAGAAAGAGATACAGAGACAGAGAGAGAACTGAACTAGGGGAGCTCCCAGTTCAGCATATGGTTCCGCACGGGCCGGGGCTGGGATTCGATCCTGGGTCCCCGGCACTGCAAAGTGAGCGCCCAACCCACTGAGCCATCCTGGCTTCCCCAAGTCTTCCTCTTTTAGTAGCTGTAGCAATGGTCCTGCAGATGACTTCTCAGCTTGACTTGGGTTATGTGCCCATCTTCAAAGCATTATTGTGGTAAGGGTAATAGACTTCTGGTTGGCCAGATTGGATGGTATAGGATCAGCCACATGGACTTCTGAGAATAGTGTTAATGGTTTCCATAAAGGAAGGTAGAATGGCTCCTGAAAACAGTTAATATTTAGTAAATGTGAAACATTCTTATTACATTAAGAAGTTTATGGTGCCCCAGAGTACACATTTTTAATTAAATATACATTTTGTTATAAATTAATATGTAAGTGTTTAAAAGTGACTTCCAAAAATATCCCTTCAGATGTGGTCCTTTATAAGCCAAGCAGAAGGAACTTAGTTTAGTCTTTACTTCATGTTCTGATGTCCTTGTTTTGTTTATTTATTTATTTAGGTACTGCTATAACCAGAGTTTGGTAGCAAAAGGATCTACTTATTGGGCCCTCTTGACATAGAGATGTGGGGGGATTCTCGATCTGCTAATAGAACAGGACCTTTTCGGTAAGTATCCAAATTTGAATACTGAAATTGTCGGTGTTTTAATGATAAAAATATAGTATAACATTTTTTGTTCTATAAAGGGGGATATTTTCTTTGTGTAGAGATAGCTCTCAGTTTTGTTTTTTTTAGATACAAACTTTAAAATTATTCCAGTAATTTCTGAGTTGATTCTGAGATTGAATACCCAGCATGCCAAATGTTTTGTGTTTTAGCATTTTTTAAACATTAAAAATATCCCTTATTTATTTTAATTTCTTTTAGCAAAGTAATACATACTTGACTAATAAGGAAAGCTAGCATAAATGTTTATAAATGTGCATAAATGTTTCATTAAGCTTACTTAATTATGTCTAGAATCCAGAGCTGTATCTTGCTGTGACACACCGTTTCAGCTACTGGAAATAGTTCTAAGAAAAAATGTAATTCTCTAAGCTACATTTCAGTTTTAGGGATTACTGAGTACAAAGATAAGTGAAAAAGGTAATACCATTCAGTTATAAATGGATTATATTTTAGATTTGTAGGGAGTTTTCTTTGTAGCCAATATAATAAACACTGATGATTAGTATTTTTAAAAGTTTTGCATTATATTTACAATTAATACAATGCTATAGAATGTGATTTTTATGGCTTTACTTGATGTGTGGTGAAGAAATCTGACCTTTAAAGTTACACATTAAAAATTTTGATACAGGAGAAGCTGGGATGGCTCAGCGAGTTGAGTGCTCGCTTTGCAGCCCCGGAGCCCGAGGATCGAATCCTGGCGCTGGCCCCGGCCCCGGCCCCGGCCCATGTGGACCCATTTGCTGAACGGGGGTGCGCCCCCAGTTCAGTTCTTGCCAGGGCCTATGCGGGAGGCTACAGGCCCAGTTCCTGCCCTGCGCAGCCCCGTGTCCACCTGTGGAGTGAAACTATATGGAAAACTAATGCTGTCAACTATGGAGACTGCTCTGGGCCCTCCCCCTTCTCTCTGTCTCTCTCTGTCAAAAAACAATAAAAGAAAAAAAAAGTTAAAAAAAAATTTTTTTTTTGATACTCTAATTGAAACTTCTGTTACTAGTAAATTTTCTTTTGGATTGACAGTCTGTGAGATTTTATTCTCAAATTCAATATGTTCCATTCATTATTTTGAAGCTTGGGGTCCAAATGAAAAATTTAGGTGGACAACTGGATTTTTCAAAATTCATATATTTAGTAATGCTAATGTTTCAAAAATACTAAATGATTTGAGTCTTTACTTTCTGCTCAGTAATCTTTAAATTAAAGCAGTAGTGATGATGCTGGGTATGTTTTTTCTTTCAAAATATGAAGGTCTGGATCAGGGTTAGAAGCTGCTGCCTGCAGCTTGTTTTTGTTTTGTTGGAACACAGCTATGATTATTCACTTACAGATTGTCTGTGGCTGCTTTCATGCTACAGTGGCAGAGTTGAATGGTTGTCATAGACTGCAAAGCCTAATGTAATTACTCTAGTTCTTTATGGTAAAAGTTTGCCAATCCCTAGTCTAGAGCAGCGGGCTTGTACTTTCACAATTTAAAATATTTAGATTGTAATCTATGCTTTTTACTTATATTTAATGGGTAATTATTTTGTAAGTAAGACTGTTTCTTATAGGATTAACCTATTTAGATGGTTTAGGTAAGCCTCCAGAAATGTTAGGTAACTTTAGCTCTATTGCTTAATTTTTAAAAAACATTAAGAATATATTTTCTTTAGCCAACTTATTACTTAAAATTATATTTCCCCACCTTAATTTTATTTTAACTATAAGTCAGTACATGCTGTTTTTTTGAGATCTCTGACCAAAAGGGAGAGATAGCTTATATAGAATAACTTTTTTGGGAGGAATAATTTGAATTTTAGAAAGGTGTCTTGCAGGAAAATAATTTTATACTTTATTCTAACAACTTTTTAATTTTTTTTCTTTGGTTAAAACTACTGCTATTTCATATTAATAGAACTATTTCTTGACTAGTCAGTATAAAATAGAATTCTGAGAATCCTAATACAATAGGTAACTCTGGATCTGTTTAATCTTCTCAACTTAAGAGGGTAAGATAATACCTAGGGCAGTATTGAGAGACAGTGTTGGAAGTGTTCTGGTGAGAAAACATGTAGATTTAGATACCTCAGCACTCATCCCCTGAGTGTCTGTTGAAGCTTAAGTTTTCCTGCAAGCTAACTATTGGGTGTTGAATGATTTTAAATATGAGAGACACTAGAGTTAGTGACAATGTCTTAATTTTAGTGTTGAATTGTAGTACTTATGAAGAACGTTTAAACTTGCTCCTCTTGTGACCAACCACAGAGACATAAGTAATATTCATGGGAGTCTACGGAAGTCATCATATTCTGAAAATCCATTAAATATACATCATTCTAATGTTGAGATTACTGTTGTTAAATTCCTATTACGTTAAGAAAGGATTTGGCATTGTAATTGGTTCTCTTGAACTGAATGACCTAGAATCAGTTGTCTTTTGAATCTTTCTAGTACAATGGTGTAGTCTGAGCTTAGAAGGGTCATATATAATAGAACCCATATTTTGGGAGGTAAGAACTGAGTTGGAGTAGACCTCTTAATATTTTTGTTTTATGGCTAAATAGCAGATAACCCTTCAGATCATTTCATGTTTTCCTTTTCATGCCCTTCTTTCTCCCTCAAGCTGAGGATCCTGGGCACCTAATTGCCTGTTTAAATTCTCTTATCTTTTACCAAAGCCAAAATACATATTATAAAATGACTTGGAAGTGAGGCAAAGGGAAGAAATTTGGTCAGTTCTCATTTATCACTTAAGTTCTATAAAGTGAGAATGTGAATTTAATGCTATGTTTATTTTTAAATATACTTATTGACCATGAAAAATTAGCATGAGACATTGGAATTTGGAATATCAGCTTCTTCATCTGAGCCCTGGGAGTAATACTTGAAGGCCTAATGTTCTTTCTAGCTCCCTTTCAGTACTGAGCTCCTACATGCAGTTGCTTGGCTTAGTCAACTTACACATGCTTTGTGGCATGATTCATACTGCCTTCTGTGATACCCTTGAGCAGTTATCATAGTAAGACCCAGGTGAGAGTGCTTCTAGGTGGAGCTGCTGGAGAACTTGAATTTAGATGCAGCTAGGGCTGGTTCTCAGCTGGTAAACACTAATGTGCTCCTACTGATGATGTACAGCCAGTGTTTCTTCATTTTGGGTCTGCATCCATTCTGATTGGGTGGTGTATATGCTGTAGCTATAATCAGATATTTTGGAATGTTACTTCTCTGTGGCAGCAATGAGAAAGACACCTTCTGAAACTTAAACTGTAAGAATTTTATAGTGCATTGACTTTTCTGATGTATAGGAATCATCCTGTTGATCTTGGAATTCTAAGTTCCTTGGCTGTAGGAAATGGAAATTTTTGTAGCATGCTACCATTGCTAGCTTATCTGGTGTTGCGGATTTTCCCTGTTGCAGGACTGGGTGAAAGCTTTTTCTGCAGCAGTCATGTTGAAAACCTTGTGTTGACTTCCCTCGTGTTCTGAAATGGGAGCATAAAAGTTTACTCCGCCACTTCGTCCTAAAATAGCAAAACCTTGCTGTTTTCTGCAGATCTAGAACCTTGTTACTGAACTCTGCCAAAAAAAAAAAAAAAAAAAAAAAAGGTTTACAGAAGAATGTGCTGTGATTAGAGAAGAATGTGCTGGTGTATAGATTTCAAACTCTGGACAATATGAGTAACACTGTCTTTGTTTCTACAGTGGGAGCCAAGAAGAAAGGTTTGCTCCCGGGTGGAACAGGGATTATCCTCCTCCTCCCCTTAAGAGTCATGCTCAAGAGAGACACTCTGGCAACTTTCCTGGCAGAGATTCACTTCCCTTTGATTTCCAGGGGCATTCGGGGACTCCCTTTGCAAATGTAGAGGCACATTCTTTCAGCTATGGAGCTAGAGACAGACTGCATGGTGACTATAGAGGTGGGGAGGGATCTGGACCTGATTTCAGAGGGGGAGATTTTTCATCTTCTGATTTCCAGACCAGAGATTCATCACAGTTGGACTTCAGAGCTAGGGACATACATTCAGGAGATTTTCGGGATAGAGAAGGACCACTTATGGACTATAGGGGTGGAGATGGTACTTCTATGGACTACAGAGGTAGGGAAACATCTCACATGAACTACAGAGACAGGGATGCTCACACTGTTGACTTCAGAGGGAGGGATGCTCCTTCATCTGACTTCAGGGCCCGAGGCACTTACGATTTAGATTTTCGAGGCCGGGATGGGTCTCATACAGATTTTAGGGGAAGGGATTTATCTGATTTGGACTTCAGGGACAAAGACATAACACAGGTGGACTTTAGAGGCCGAGGTTCAGGTACCGGTGATCTAGACTTTAGGGATAGGGATACACCACATTCTGATTTCAGAGGTAGACACCGGCCCAGGACTGACCAGGACTTTAGGGGCAGAGAGGTGGAAACTTGTATGGAATTTAAGGATAGGGAGATGCCCTCTGTGGATTCAAACATTTTGGATTACATTCAGCCCTCTACACAAGATAGAGAACATTCTGGTATGAATGTGAACAAGAGAGAAGAATCAACACATGACCATACAACAGAAAGGCCTCCTTTTGGCATTCAGAAAGGAGAGTTTGAGCATTCAGAAACAAGAGAAGGAGAAACACAAGGTGTAGACTTTGAACACGAGTCCCCATCAGACTTTCAGAACAGCCAAAGTCCACTTCAAGACCAAGACAAGTCATCACAGCTTTCTGGAGGTGAAAAGCAGAGTTCTGATTCTGGTTTGTTTAAAGAAGAAGGTGGTCTGGATTTTCTTGGCCGACAAGACACTGATTACAGAAGCATGGAGTACCGTGATGTGGATCACAGGTTGCCAGGAAGCCAGATATTTGGTTATGGCCAGAGCAAGTCTTTTCCAGAGGGCAGAACTCCCCGAGATGTTCAACGGGAGCTTCAGGTATGTTAATGGAGTTGGTTGCTTTTTTGCTTTTTGCTTTTCATAGGCTTTTCTGAAGGATGAAGTGTAGATAGAATCTAGGACCATTAGTCCTGGGTCTCTCCTTGTACAGTCATTAAAAAGCAAAATTTATATTCAAGAGTGGAATGTACATCTCTAGAGAAAGGGCCCTCAGTACAGGTCATATTTTTGAGATGTTTCTCTTCAATCGTTTGCTTTATGGTGCTGATTTAAATGTCTTGGAATAATTTAGTTTGATAGAATCATTTTTTATGAGTTGATCTTCTCAACTCCTGCATTGTCAGGCCTTGTGGTTGTTTTGGGTTCATTTTCTTATTTAAACTCATTTAGGGAATACCTAGGCATCATTACCTCCTCATGACCAGGCTAGGTCATGAGGAGGTAATTGTCAGTGTTGCAGGTTATCTTCTTGCAGCTAACTTTATTGATTTAAATGTTGAATTTCTATATATAATATATAATCTGATATATAATTTGAAGCAAAGCGAGTTCTCTTTGCAGTTGGAGAGTGAAAATAATAATCTTTTAAAATAGAGTTTACCCATCTCTACTAGGTTTCTGTTACATTGGACAGTAATCCTAAAACATGCTAACTAAATAATGGATTTAAGAACATTAGAACTGGGTGACCATGTAATTTATTGTTCAGATCAGGACACTTCCTTTTTTTCTTTTAAAGATTTTTTTCTTTTAAAGATTTTTTATTGTTTTTGACAGAGAGAGAGAGAAATAGAGAGAGATACAGATACAGATACATACAGAGAGAGATACAGAGACAGAGGGAGAACTGAACTGGGGGCACTCCCCAGTTCAGCACATGGGTCCTCACGGGCCAGGGCCGGGATTCGATCCTCAGTCCCCTGTGCTGCAAAGTGAGCGCTTAACCCACTGAGCCATCCCGGCTTCCCCATGGACACTTTCAAGAGTAAAAGGGGACGCTTGATAATTATGCCAGGACAGTAGGCATACCTGGGAATTATGGTCACTTAGTTATAGGAGACTTTTTCTCAAAAGTTAAATCCTTGTTAAAGCTTCTGAAATGGAAATCAGTTGGAGTTGAGACTCTTGTGAATATGGAAAATGCAGATTTCTCTGAATTATACTGTCAAGTTATATAGTCAGATGACGCTTTTTGACTTTGTTTTAGAGTTTGTTTATAGATGACGTCTTTGATAAATGACATCTTGATTAGATTTGTTCTTTTTCTTTTTTCCATTTTCTCATTCAGGAAAAGAAAATTACAGTTTTGAGAATGTGTTGTTATTTTTTCCCGATTATAAAAGTCCTGTTCAATGTTTCTCTTAATATTCTTCGTTACTCTTTCAAGACTCCCTCGATGAATCTTGATCTTAGCACACTTGTATTCTAATGATTTGAAATAAAATTTTGGAATTCAGAAAAATAGAGAAAATTACAAATTTTCATATCTCCATACAATGCAAGTCAATTTGATTTTTGATCCTGAGTACCTGTATTTCATGTTCAGTTTAATCTTGCATTAATATTTTTTTTTTTGTTCTGAAATAATCTTTTATTCTGGACTAAAGGATCAAGATTATAGGACTGGCCCAAGTGAGGAGAAACCAAGCAAGCTTATTCGATTAAGTGGAGTGCCTGAAAATGCCACAGAAGAAGAGGTAAGTCTTCTTGTTTCTTTTTATTGTTTAATTAAAAACAGTTTTATTTCCTAGTAGTTATTTATTGAGAGTTTAAGTTGTAGATCCTAAAAAACAATTTTTAAATAACGTTTTATTTTGAAAAGTTATGGATTCACAGGAAGTTGCAAAGAAATGTACAGGGAAGTCTTGGGTATCCTTCACCCAGCCTCTGGCAATGTTAACATCTTGTATTACTATGGTAGTATAGTAGCTAAAGCAGGTAATTAGCTTTGCTACAATCTTAGAGCTCATTCAGAGCTCACTGGTTGTGCATGTACTCACAGAGGTGAGATTTGTAAAAAAAAATTAGTACAAATAATTGCTGTCCTCAGACCTGATAATCATTCATTAGAGCATAATCCCAGAGGGAGGGTTGGAGTTCATACATAAAGATGCAGTTTATTTACCATAGCAAAAAGTGGGAGCTGCCTAACTCCTCAGTGTAAAGGACTAGCTGATTAAATTATAGCTGAACATAAGGAAAAAATTGGTTGGAATAGTATAACAAGAGGAAATAGTTACTCTGTTTGCTACAACTAACGCTCATAAGCGTTATGTGATACTTAAGAGCATTAGTTCATTTAAATATCACAATAATTCTATGAATAGGTACTCTTAATCCATTCACTCCAAATATTAAGCACAATGTGCCAGACACTGTTCTAGACACTGAGTAATATAGCAGTGTATATTATGAAATCACTGCCTCCATCGATAATATTATTAAAAAGTAAAGGAAAGGTAGATGATATTTTCAGGCAATGATAAATGTTCTGAAGAAAACTAAAATAAAGTTTAGAGAGTCCTTGAGGAAGTGACATTTGAGTCCAGGCTTGAATGCAGTGAGAGAACATTTTTCCCCATTTGAAGATGGGAATAAAACTGACTAGACTGAGGGAGTTCAAGTGCTGTGGCCCTGAACTGGAATGAGTTCAATGTATCATCTTATTATTATTTTTTTTTTAATATATTTTTTATTTATTTTATATTTATTTTTGACAGAGAGAGAGAGATACAGAGACAGAGAGAGAACTGAACTGGGAGGGCTCCCAGTTCAGCATATGGTTCCACATGGGCCGGGGCCAGGATTTGATCCCCGGTCCCTGGCACTGCAAAGTGAGGGCTCGACCCACTGAGCCATCCTGGCTTCCCCATCATCTTATTTTTAACAAATGAGAAACAGAGCTGAAAGGTTACATAGCAGATGAGCAGAAGAGGCTCACAATGTAGGCCAACTGATCAGGGCTTGAGTTCGAGCTTATGATAATTCTGCACTTCTACCTTTTTTGTATACTTGGGAATTTTTGAATAATTATGTTGGACTCATTCAACAGTTTTCAAGTGCTAAAGTGCCTTGCTTAATTCTGCCTTTATAAAGTAATCATAGCTTTAAATTATATAAAATAAAAACTGGTAGGGAAAATACAATATTCAGTATTTGATTATGATTTGTATCATTACTGTAAATACCATGTTTTTACAGATTCTTAATGCCTTTCGGACTCCTGATGACATGCCTGTAAAGGACTTGCAGTTGAAGGAGGATAACACAGGTGAGTTTCTTGATATGCATGGCGACTTAGGTTAGTAAGGGTCTTTATCAAATCCCTGCATTGTGTGCTGCTCACAAAATTTTTTGAGAAACCACAGTTAAGATTTCCAGAAGCCTACAGTTGGTGCCTTCAAATAACATCCAGCTTTAGTCTTAGCTGTGGTTCTTTGTGAGTATTTGTCCACATGTGGGTGATGAAGATGCACGTTCAAGTTCTTCTGAGGGCCTATGAGATATAAAGTGAGTGTAGCAGCATTAGTCCCTAAATATATTTTATGTTAGTAGATCATTAAATTTTCTATTTGTGTTCATGGTGGTGGAATGTTTTTGTTGGCGCTTAGGAGCATTTAATAGACTTACTATATGCAAAGTTTTATATTTCATTGCTTCACTGTGAAATTTACAACTTTTCAGAAAAACTGTACAAATTAGTGGTTTCTTAAATTTTCAGTCTTGGTTTGAGAATGGAGTAGTTCTACAACAGCTATTTTGTTGAAATACATGAATAGATCCAGAAGAACTTGCTCTTTGACCTCTCTGTTCTGTGGTCTGAACTGCAGGTTAAACTTTTTCAGAGTATCCTAGTATTTTAGAGTACCAAGTTCCTTCAGATCTTACTATGGAAAATGTAGTCAAAAGAGAAATGCCAAACACTTAAGTATTGACCAGTATTTTTTGGACTACATAATGTGAAATGGTTTAAAAATAAAGATAATCTTTAAGTAATCTACTTTGTATAATTTTAAATTGAAGAAAGTAGAGCATTAATCTTTTCACAGAACTTAGACATTCAGTAACCCAAAGTAACTCTTCAAGTAAGAGCATGCCATATTTTTGAGGATATAGTTTACTTTTATAAATGGCTTACCATGGAAGAATTTTTGCATAACTAGGTAGTTTCTTCTTCAGATTGGTTCTACAGAGGGAAACTATCCACAAAAATAAAGTTTTGGGTTTTTTTTTAAGATTTACTTTATTGTTTGAGAAGAGACAGAGAGAAGGGGGAGGGCCCAGAGCAGTCTCCATAGTTGCACATCATCAGTTTTTCACATGGTTTCATTCCACACAGGTGGGCAGGGGTTGGGCAGGGGCTGCACAGGGCAGAGAATGGGCTGGGGGCCTCCCACATGGGAGGCACACCCCCTTGAGCCGGGGGCCAAACTAGAGGGTGAGAACTGAATCGGGGGCCTCCCACATGGAAAGCACACCTCAATTAAGCATATGGGTCTACATGGGTCGGGGCCAGGATTCGATCCTCTGCCCTCGGGACTGCAAAGAAGGCACTTAACCCACTGAGCCATCCCAGCTTCCCCACAAAAATAAAGTTTGTGCCTGAAATAATCTGGTGCTGAAATAAACTTATGTTAACTCTAGAAATATTTTTTCTGTAATTTGAGAACAAACTCAGAAACATTGTTTCTCAGAAAGCTAATTATTTCTTTGTTTTAAAAGTGACTCTGAATTTGTGGAAACATGACTAAGAGTACTTAGTTATTCTTACACACTTCATTTATTAGTTTTTGTTTTTATTTGTCATACACACTTTCTTGATTTACTACTGTCTTTGAGAACTAAAAGTAGAATTTATACGCTACAGTTGCTTTGTTGCTTTTTAATTGTGTTAGGGCAGTAACCTCAGCTTTAATCTAGTTTCATGAACTGCGCTTTCATTAAATATTGGTTTATTTAGGAAAGAAGAAATGTTTTAATGTTTAAATAGTAGCAATTTAAACTCTTCAGTTCTTTCGTACTTACTGACTCTATTTGTTGTCAGATTTATTAGCAGAGTGAAACTTACATTAATGTATAGGGTTCACAAAGGAAGTTCTTAATTTGCTGGCTGTGGTGGCTATCAGAATCATAATTGGGGGAAGCCGGGATGGCTCAGTGGGTTAAGTGCTCACTTTGCAGCACCGGGGACCAGGGATTGAGTCCCGGCCCTGGCCCGTGCGGAGCCATGTGCTGAACTGGGAGCTCCCCCAGTTCAGTTCTCTCTCTGTCTCTGTCTCTGTATCTCTCTCTCTCTGTCAAAAATAAAAATAAATAAATAAATAAATATTTAAAAAAAAAAAA
>PVKE010049509.1:0-11236 GCA_004027555.1 Craseonycteris thonglongyai | reverse complement strand
TTCACTCATCCTTTCCTCTAGCTGGTCAGCCCTGTTTCCTATGCTGGTCAGTTCTTTTTTCAGCTCTCCCATGATGCCTTTCATTTCAAGGAGTTCCTTTTGGTTCTGCTCTAGCTTCTCAATTTTGTTGGTAAAGTACTCATTTTGCTCAGAAAATTTCTTGTTGAGGTCATTTAACTGTGTCTGGGTACTTTGCCAATGCAGCATTGAGTGAGCTCTCTGAGTGTCTTGATTAATGCAGCCCTGAATTCTGTTTCACTTAGATTTGATTCCAAGTGTGCAAGGTCCTTTACTAAAGACTGCCCCTGATCTTCTGGAGGGGCTTTGGATTCTGAGGTGTGCATTGTGTTTGATGCGGTTCTTTTTGCTTTACGCATGAGTCTGTTTTCCCTCTGGGGGGGTTGCCTATCAGATGGGCTTCTCTTTATTTTTTCTTTTGGGCTCAGTTGTGGGAGAAGGAGATTTTGGGAGAGGGTTGAGGGAAGCAGACAGCTTCTGTGTCCTGGGGCACTTCAGGTTGCTATCTTAGCTGTTAGATAGCAGGGTAGTAAAGGTGTGGCCAGGGGTGGGGGCATGTGAGTAGCTAGGGCGGGCCTGAGACACAATATCGGATTCCTCTTTCAGCAGGGGGGCTGGTGGTTCAGTGCGGGCGGGGCGCAGGAGCTCTGGTCTCTCTCTCCTCCGCCTGGCTGCCCCTCCTTCAATTGTATCTGTAAGCCTCGCCCGCAGGGCAGCACTTGGATGGGCTGGGGCTTGGCAGAGGCCCTGGTCGACCACGCAGTCCCCTGTGCAGGCAATGACACCGTGGTGACCCGGTCAGCAGCCCAGTTGTGTGCTTGGGCTGCAACGCCCCAGGGGCCCCGTGGGCGGGACGCCAAAAGCCCAGTTGCACGCTTGCGAGCAGGCAGCAGTGCTGCGGCAGCCCGGTGTGCAGGGCGTCTAAAGCCCGGTAGCGCGCTGGCAAGCAGGCAGCGGTGTCGCGGCGGCCCGGTGGGTGGAGCGCCAAAAGCCCGGGTGCGTGCACGCAGCGGTGCCGCAGCGGCCCAGTGGGCGGGGCGCCGAAAGCCCTGCGCGCACAGGCCGCAGCTTGGGCGGCAGCCGCTCTACGCTCCCGGCTCTGTTGAGACCGCCGGATTCACTCCAAGCACGTCCAATGCAGCTGTGCCCACTCAAGCCCCAGCCCTCACTCCAAGAGCCCTGTCCTCAGAAGGCGCCCCCTCACAGTCCATCTCCTCAGTAAATCAGGGGTGCTGAGCTGCTGCGGGCTGGTACCCTGCTCTCACCCCGCCCGCCGGGAAGTGCAGTCGCCCTGCTCCACAGTCCCTGCTCCACTTTAGGCTCTGTGATCTGATTAGGGTGCTGTGTGCTGTCCCTTGAGTTCGGATGTTAAATGGTCCACAGTCTTGTGGGGCTTCCACGCTCCCTAGGTCTCGGCTTCCAGCCCGCCCTCGATCCAGCTCCACTTTGACTGTAGTCCCCCAATCCCCCTTTGTCTTTGCCAGCCCTGGGCCATGCTTTGAATCTCTGTCCCCGAACTGCTGCTTCCCCTACCCTCTCCTGCTCTCCCCTTTTTTCTCTAACCTTTGGGTGTTGTTCTGCGTTGTGTGGTTCTCTTAGTTGAGGTTGCTTCTCAGGGTTTCCCCTGTGGATTCCCCTCTGTTCACAAGGCCCTTCCCAGGCAGTTATCGGCGTTCTCCTCTCATGCCGCCATCTTTTTTTCCCCCCTAATTTTTTTTTAATATTTAGGTACTTTTTTATTGTGTGTGGGTTTTTTTTCTCTTTCTGACAGAGAGAGACAGAGACAGAGACAGAAGGAGGAGGGCCCAGAGAAGTCTCCATAGTTGTACATCATTAGTTTTCTATATAGTTTCACCTGTGCCCACAGGTGGGCACAGGGCTACATAGGGCGGGAACCGGTACACCCCAGTTCAGCATGTGGGTTCTCCAGGCCAGGCCTGGGGTTGCAAAGCAAGCACTCAACCTGCCGAGCCATCCCAGTATTCTCCCATGTATAATTTTTAAGTGGGATTTTTTTGTAACATTCTGTTTTCATATATGTGAAGCTTTTTGTAACATTCTGTTTTCATTTATTATTATGGACATGTTTCTGTGGTAATGTAGAGCTACATCACTGTCTTTAATAGCTACATAATATTCTTTTGCATAACTATATCTTAATTTTACTTAATCAGGAGTCATAGGGCTTTTAAAAGACAACTTGTTTAATCAAATTTTCAACAACTTGATTAATATCCTACTATGGGAAAATACCTGTCAAGTTTATTGGAGTAGAGCTCTTTTCTCCTGTTTTAGATTTAACTATAGTTAAAGTAGTCACATTAAAATTTATACATCTCTTATTAATTAACCTATCTTGTTAATTTTACTTAAGAGAGACTTTCTTCTTGGCCTTTGTGATTCATCCTACATGTACACCCTGCCTATTCATTATGCATGCAAAACATGGTAACATTTTGAAGAACTTGAATGTTCTAAGACTTCACTATGGCATCATACATGGAAATAATGAGTTTTATCAATAGGAAGCTTGTGTTAAAATCCATGTTCTCTCATGTATTAATTAATTGATCTAGGTCCAGTCATGTAAGAGCTGGGTCTCACTTTTTTGTCTAAAAGCCCACCTTATAGGGTTTTTTGTTGTTGTTAAATTGATTGGGGTGACATTGGTTAGTAAAAATCACATAGGTTCAAGGTGTATAATTCTATGGCACTTCATCTGTGTGTTATAGAATGTGTTCACCACCCAGAGTCAGCTTTCTTTTCCTCAACATATTTCATAGGGTTTTAAAAATTGAAAGAGATAATATAATGTTGTATAGTCAGTAGTGTTGGACATAATGTAAGTGCTCAGTAAATTTTGACACAGAAATAAAGAGAGGTGTGGAGAATGTAGATCAGCAACCTGGAAACCATTTCTAAAACATGTATCAGGATTAAAAATGTAACTTCTCTCTCTCTCTCTCTCAGCTCCTTTCATACTATTGCCATGATATAGTTCGTAATTGCTTATAAAATTGTAGGAATATGATTGTATTTTTCTAAAGTTTTAATAATGTTTGACACTTTTAAAAAAAGCGTTTCTAGAAAGATTCACTTCAAAAGAATTAGTGAAAATATTTAATTCTCTCTCTCCTAATAATTTAAGTATAAAAGGGAAGGAGATATTTTTAAAATTATATTTGGCACAGATAAATACAGCAATAAAATCTCATTGATTTGTACCTACTCATTGGGAATTTGAATGCAGGGCTGATGTGTATCTTTTTTTATCTTTTTTTTTAAGTATTTTAATGTTTTATGGGGAAACATTTTTTTTATTTTTTTTTATTTTTATTGTTTTTGACAGAGAGAGAGAGAGAGAGAGAGATACAGAGACAGAGAAAGAACTGAACCAGGGGAACTCCCCAGTTCAGCACATGGGTCCCCACGGGCTGGGGCCGGGACTTGATCCCCGGTCCCCGGTGCTGCAAAGCGAGCGCTCAACCCACTGAGCCATCCCTGCCTCCCCCTGATGTGTATCTTTGTACTAACTGTGAATCATATTAGTTTCTGAAGGGAGATAAAAATCGTTTATCTAGTGCCCTATTTACTGATGATAAAATTGAGGTCAAGAGAAATTGGAGTCTCATCCAAAGTCATACAATTGCAGAGTCAGTGTGAAGATGTGGGTCTCTTGAATCCCACCCAGTCACTGACAGTTCCTTCTACCATATCATACATCTACACCGAAACCAGACTAATTCTAAATAATTCTTATCAAGTCATTGAGACTGTTGGGACATTAACTCTGTAATATTAGGTAATGTGATTAGACACTTAATGTTGTGCATACCTCCCAAGCCTAGTAATTTATCTCATAATCGTTATTACTAGTTTTTAATGATGATAAGGGATAGTAAGGATATCTGCCTTTATTTTATCACCAATAGTAGTGATTTTGAAGCTTAATAAATGTTTTGGAACACTTTGATAACCATATGTTTTTATAAATGGGCATTTGTTCATATAAAAATAGATTGAGGTGTACCTTACTTGCCGATTCTTCTAGGTTCTCAACTTTTATTTGCCTTGTAATAGTGAAATCTCAGATGTTTTAAAATTCTTTTTCATGTGGTTTATAAAATAACATTTATGCTATAACACAGCCATATGATTTATTAACTTATAAATTAATCGTAAGGTTGAAATTTTATTTATTTACTATTTAAATATCTAGATAAGGTGATAGTGATTGTGGTGGTGTTTATAGTAAAAATAACATAACTTTACATTTATTAAGAATTTATTGAAAAAAAAGAATTTACTGCATGTTATGCACGGTATTAAGCACATTGGTATATTCTAATTAATAAAATTTTAATTATCTCATTTAATCCTCACAACATTCCAATAAGATCATTCCAATTTTATATATACATTTTAAAGATGAAGAAACTGAAATGTAGAGTGATTTAGTGATTTGCCTGAGGTCACATAGCTAGTAAATTATAGAGCCAGTATTTGAAGATAGGTAGGTGATCCACCTCCAGAGCCTAAGTGCTTTGTCTTGCTGTGGGGCATGGGGAGCCTCCCAGGAAAGAATTACGTCACCAATGGCTGTCTTTAGCATTTGCTTCCCCTAACTTCAACTGTGCCCTGTTTTTAAAAACGACATTAATCATTAGAACCATTGCTAGCAGAGACATACACTTAGGCCTGCGCGGTTAGGTTCTCTAGATCCTACCCATTTTCAAGGCCCAGCTCAGGTCCTCTTTCACACAGCCTTCTGAAATTTCCTCCAGGTCTTTTACCCTTTTCTGAATTCTCACAACAGGGTCATATTTACTTTATGATTCGTGTTTATGTCTTCGGATCTTCATAGACTTGTGGTATTTTTTTGTTGTTGGTACTATTTATTTTATTGTATGAGAGAAGATGAAAGAGAGAGAGAGAGAGAGAGAGAGAGAGAGAGAGAGAGAAGGGGTAGGGCCCAGAACAGTCTCCATAGTTGTTCATCATTAGTTGTGACATAGTTTCATTCCACACAGATGGATGTGGGACTGTGTGGGGCGGGAACCAAACTGGATGCCTTCCATATAGGGGGTGAGAACCTTTGCTGCCATCCTGGCGGTTACCAGTTGCACCACAGTTCAGCATGTGGGTTTGCATGGGCTGGGGCTGGGACTCGATCCCTGAAACTCGGGTGCAAGGCAAGCGCTCAACCTACTGAACTATCCCAGTGTCCCAAGGATTGTAGTATTTTAGAGTTGGTCCGTGTACCCATTTTGAGGTTTTCTAATTCACTCTACTAGGTTGAGTTTCTTGAAAATTGTTTGCTGTTCAACTCAGTGTTTGCTGTTATCTCTTTATTCAATGTGACATATCATGATGCCACTTTTTTTTTTAAGATTTATTTTACTGATTTTTGACAGAGAGAAACAGAGACAGAGAGATACAGAGAGAAGGGGGAGGGCCCAGAGCAGTCTCTATAGTTGACATTAGTTTTTCATATAGTTTCACTCCACAGGTGGGCACAGGGCTGCAGAGGGCAGGAACTGGGCCGGGAACCTCCCACATAGGTCCCGGCAAGAACCGAACTGGGGGCACACCCCAGCTCAGCATGTGGGTCCGCATGGGCCAGGGCCAGGACTTGATCCTCGGTCCTCAGGGCTTCAAAGCGAGTGCTTAACCCGCTGAACCATCCCGGCTTTCCCTCGTGATGCCATTTTAACTGCATAGATATACTATCAAGTTCTGGTCAGTTGGTGCTAGTGTATTGATTGGTACAATAGTAGAAGCTAATGAATAGGACAGAACTGATGGGTTTGTTAGGGACGGCTGGAACAAACTTGGGATGGGAAAAGCTTAACTAAATAGTTGAAATTAGAGTTTGAAAACAAAGCTTTAAATCATATATAGACGTTTAAGTTAATAGCATTCAAATCAAATCACATATATAAGAATGGGATAAATGTTCCTCAAACATAATAAGTGTTGCCGAACCCCTCTGTTATGTGTCAGACATTGTGATAGGCATTTAAAATATCTTAATCAGTACTCATATACTAACAGGAATTCCGGGCTTCATAATAATATTTTACATTTCACATACATAACTTCCCCCACAGAAGTGGAAAGTCAGATACCTTAACCTGGGGATCAAGACTACAGCAGCCCCTATAAATATGATTTTTCTTTGTCATGTCCTTTATCATAAATATTAGCAGGTATTTAAAATTATACTCAGGTGTGTGTGTGTGTGTGTGTGTGTGTGTGTGTGTGTGTGTGTGTGTGTGTGTACGAAGGCCTTCCTCAATTGTTCACAATCCACAGAGAGATGAACTGTTTTGCTTGTAAATTCAAGAACCTTTAGACAGGCACACTACAGAATTCTCCCTGAGTTGTTCATAACCAGATCTTTGGACCACAGGCCTATGGTTATTTGATCCTCACAGTGGACAAGAGCAAACTTGCTAAGTTAGGCTTTGTTGGACTCTTATGTAACACATTTAGCTTTTCTTTGACACCTAAATTTTTATTACATTATATTTATCTACTAGAGGGAAGTAATTTTTCAGTTAATCTAAGGCTGTTTGTTTCTGTCTTTTGCTTTGTAAGAAATTTTTGTTTTAATGATATAGCCAGGTTAGATTATCACTTCATGTTAAGTTTCTCAAAGAGATCTCTTAAAAGCAGAGCTGTAAAACTCATATGTATAGTGTTTAGTAGTTTGAAATAGTGATTTTTATGCAGAGACATACATTTTAGTGTCACTGAAGTATCTCATTTTACTGCATGTAAGGTTTTTTCCTATTTGAGTGTCTATCATGCACTGTATGAGGATGAAAACAGGATGATTTTTAACAAAAATTGTTGTTTTTGGATTAGAAGCCCGATATGTTGGGCTAAAGAGATTTAATATCTTTTATAGCCAGAATGATTTGGACATGTGGAAAATAGGTTTGCATAAAAACATTTTATAGTAAGTCGAAATAGATACAGGTATTATGCTTATATACAACTTAGACTGAATTTAAAATGTAGTTTATGAAGTTAATTTTTCTTTAACATTTTGGGTTTTGGCTTTACTTTAGAGACCTTTTTATATTTTTGTGGGTGGAGCAAAATATAAATGTGTCAAATTCAAATGGGTAAAATAATGTTCTAACTTCAGATTTCTTCTTTTTAAATTTTTAGTTATTGACCTCCTCTACTGGAGAGACATTAAGAAGACTGGAGTGGTGTTTGGTGCCAGCTTATTTCTGCTGCTTTCCTTGACAGTATTCAGCATTGTGAGTGTAACAGCCTACATTGCCCTGGCCCTGCTCTCTGTGACTATCAGCTTTAGGATATATAAGGGTGTGATCCAAGCTATCCAGAAATCAGATGAAGGCCACCCGTTCAGGTGAGATGTCTGGAAACAAGACACTTTGGCAACACTGTAAACAAGATTTCTATTGAGACTTCATTTTACTATCTGTAGAGTTACAGGCATTTTTTACTACTTAAATTACAAATTTCTGCTAATAACCTATAACAAAAGCATCTGCTTTTGAGATCTCCTAAAGATAATTTCATAGACTTACGATGTGAAAAAGGTTGAGTTTTGTATATCACTAGCCTAATTAACTATACTACTTTGTAGTAACACTTATTTATAAGTAGGTTTTGGTCATCTAATTTTACTTTAATGCAAACTATATCTTTTTAACATGGTTAGGATTGGTGAGAGTTATATTTTCTTTATTGCTTACATTTTATACTATCTGATACTAGAAATACCTTTCTTTCCAATATTATGTTTTGGTTTTTCTGTTATGCTTTCTTGCCATGCCTATGTCTTTTCTCACCATTCCTTCTCTATCTAGTTTCTTCTTCTCATTCCTTAAGGCATTACTTTTGTATTATCCTTTGGGGAGCTCCTTTATTTCAGCAATTCCTTGTCTCTAAACTATCATTTTCTGCCCTTATTTTTACACATACACACTAGCATTATATATCCAGTTGCTAATGGACATACCTTGAGTCTTTAGCATGTTTTTCTCCTTCTTAAAAATTGGGATATAATTCACATATTATAAAATAAAGTGGTTTTAAGTATATTCACAGAATTATACTACCATCACCATCTAATTCCAGACATTTTCATCACAAAAGACACTTTCTATCCATTAGCAGTTACTCCCTACCCAGCCCCTGACAACCACTAACTCATCACGTCTTTAAATGAACCTTTTTTCTCAAACTTGTCATTTTCTAAAGTAGCACCACTATTATTCATATTTTAGGCTCTCAGTTTCGATGTTATCTTTGTTCATTTTCATCTCATATAAAGAAACTTACTAAATTTTGTTGTTTTTCCTTCTTCCTCAGTCTAGACTAGGTGTCCATAAACTACAGTCATGGGCCAAATCTAGTCTCCTGCCAGCTATTGTAAATAAAGTTTTATTGGAATACAACCATACTCATTTAGCTGCTTTCATGCTGTCATAGCAGCGTTAAGTAGTTGTGACAGAGACCAAATGGAATTCAAAGCCTAAAATACTTACTGCTTGGCCCTTTACAGAAAAAGTTTGCCCACCCCTGGCTGGATTTCATTTGATACCAAATTGGCCTCTAGTTACCTCAGGTTACTCTGACTTTTACAGATGATATCAGATTAATTTTTCTCAAATAGCACCTTTTAGGCATAGAGGCTTTCTTTTCATTATAGCAGGGGTCCCCAGCCCCCGTCAAGCACGTGAAGTGCTTCGTCTGTGTTTACATTCACTCCCCATCACTCGAATTACCGTCTGAGCTCCACCTTTTGTCAGATCCATAGTGGCATTAGATTAATTATACAATTATTTCATTATCTATTACAATGTAATAATATAAATAAAGTGTACAATAAATGTAATGTACTTAAATCATCCCGAAACCATCCCCCTATGTGTGGAAAAATTGTCTTCCATGAAACCAGTCCCTGGTGCCAAAAAGGTTGGCTGCATTAAGTATGAAATCCAAGTGTCTTGTCTCTCATTTACTCTTCTTAGGGTTTTATGCCCATTTTTATGCTGCCTATTTAGCTTCCCAGATGTCCTAATCTATCATGTTTTATTTGGTTCTGTGATTGTTTTCAAGACCTAGCTTTTTGAAAGGATTCCCTAACCCTGACTCAGAATGATCTGAGAATTCATTTCCTATTATACAAGTAATGGCTTTGAAATGTTCTCTTAATTGTTTTATATGTGGACATCATTGTTTTCAAGTTGGCAACGAACATTTAAAAACTGTTTTGGCAAGGCAAGGATCTATTTGGTCATGACTGAGTATGTAACTACCTAGAACATTATCCAGTTGATGTTAATGGTTAAACTTAAATTGCTTTTGGAACTTTACAAGAAGAGAACTACTAAATAATTTTGCTTATTGTCAAGAGAGGTGACTGTTTGTCTCCAGCATTGTCTGCATATTGATGAAGTTATCATGTTACATAAGTTTGGGAGAGAGACCAGCATGTATTAAATGGCTCTTATGTGTCTGGCCTTTTTTTATGTATAGGTTTAATTTTCATGACAACTCTGTGAAATAGATGGTATTACTCCATTTACAGAAGAGGAAACAAAGTTGAAATTCAGTAACTCAGCATTCCTGCTTCAAAATGGCAGTCATAGCATGCCACAAATCATAAAGGAGTATGATATTTATTTAATTAGTTATATTGAAATAGCTAAAAACATTGTCAAGCCAAAACTTCTAAATTAGCTACAATATAAATTTTATATATATTGAATTTTAAATAAGACTTTTCAAAAAAACAAGTGATTTCTGTATTCTTTATTTGCTTAGAAATACTTTATTCATATCTCAAAGGGTAAGTCATTATAAAGTAAAATTAGTCATCATGCCTGTTGGACGGTTTTTCCAAGTTCTGCAGTCACACTAATGGAGATGATATCATATAGTTCATATGTAAGACTTGTGATCATTGGTAAAGAGTGATGGCAGTGCTGGCAGTGCATTAATATCACATAGATGCCAGCTGAACAAACATAAAAACCCACAAACGTCACTGATGGAGAGTGCTGCCTTTGTGCTTGCTAGCCGGGCATCTTGTCTTCAGCAAGAACAAAAGCTGAATACCAACCGAAGTTATATCAGCCACTTTTCTGTATTTCTCAAAGCTGCATAAATAAATTATTGCTGTTTAAGGGGATATGTAAATCTTTGACTCTTTTTAGCTTGATGATAATAACTTAATACTTGTTGGTTAACAATAACAAATTGTGTGCTAGATCATTGTACTAATATAGATATGTTCCTGGCTCTTAACAGTTTATATTCTAGTAGGAAAAATATACAAGTATAATATTTGAGGAATGGATATGGAAAATACTAATAATAATACATGAGAAAGCATTGTTAGTGTTACATAGTAGGAGTTGGAGAAGAGAGAGCAGAAGTGGCTTCATGTATGGATGGGATTGGAGATGGAGCTAACTGGTTGGATATGCTCTCACCAAAGGTAAGAGGAGAGCCTTGTGAATTGGGAATATTATGATCAACAAAGTCATTAAGATTAAAAAGTAATTGATAAATGGTGAGTAGTGGGAAATAAAGTTGGAAAGATTTAGAACTGTGGTTGAAAATTTGGGACCATAGAATCATGAAATGTTTGAGCCCAGTGGGGTTCAGGAAAATCTCTTCCTCTAATTTTATACAGAGTTGGAACAGTGACCCAGAGAAGTTAAATGCCTTTTGCAAGGTTACATAACTGGATAATAGCAGGTCTCCTAACTCCCACCTGCGTTCAGCCTAAATAGCACTATCTAGGATAGCTTGAATAAAACTAACCTGCCATTGGCTGAAGGGACTGGATTAGTATGCAGACAGATTAGAGACTTGTTTGGAGACTGATAGAATATTCCAGTTTGTAATTAATGAGCACTTAAACTAGAGTGATGGCATAGAAACGAGGAGACATAATTGGGGCATATTGCAGAGGTAAGACTATGGGGAAAATGAGTTATCAAAGAGGACTTTTAGTTCTAGAGTAAGTAATTAATGTCCACTGGCCTGAGGAGATGAGGAGGAGGGACTGAATAAGAAGCTACTTCCCATAGATAAAAGAGAAGGCTTAGCACTTGTGGTTTGGTTCTGCTCTGCCAAAATAAAATTACTTCTTTGAAATAATAACTAATGAAACAATTCTTTGCATTCCTGCAGACTTGACATTCCCCCCCCCCCCCCCCCT
>PVKE010049508.1:0-11238 GCA_004027555.1 Craseonycteris thonglongyai | reverse complement strand
ATTTATTTTCTTCATGAGCCTATATCTCGAAAACTTAATAAGTGATTTAAAAAATAAAAAATCGTTTTGAACATATATTTTACTTATCTACCCATACCTCGCTGGAATGCACCTTATACTGAAACACAGTGTATAAACATAGTATGCATTTCACACCCCTTCTTCCCCCTTAGACTACGCCTATGACAACAAGTCGATCACGACACACTTTTAAGATAAAAAGTAGATCTTATATACAGAAAAGTTGGCCACCCCTGGTCTAGAGGAAGCTGGGACTCAGCAGATTAAGTGCTTGCTTTGCAGCCTCAGGGGCCAAGGATCAGATCCCAGCTCTGGCCCATGCAGACCCATATGCTAAAATGGGGTGTGTTTCCCATGCAAGATGCCCCCAGTTTGGTTCTTGCCCTCCACCTCCAGTTTAGCCCCTGATTCAAGGGGGCATGCCTCCCATGAAGGAGCTCCCCTGCCCAGTTCCTACCCTGCGTGGCCCCCCACCCACCTGTGTGGAATGAAACTATATTGAAAACCGATGATGTACAACTATGAAGACAGTTCTGGGCCGTCCCCCTTCTCTCTGTCTCTCCCCGTCTCTGTTTTTCTCTGTCAAAAACAAAATAAATCTTAAAAAAAAAAAAAAGAATTTTTTATCTAGAGTGAGTTGGCAAAATGATGAACATCCAAATCAAGTCTTCTGGTGACTTACATGGATGGCCTGGCTTCTTTCAGAGACACAAGACTGAGGAAGCTGAGAGCCATGTGTTTCCTCTTGGTTGTAAACATCCAAGTTATAACATGTTGAAGGTGTAGACATATGCTATTAAAACTGGGGGGAGAGATTTAGGCTCAAGTTTTAAGATAACGAAGGAATCTGGGAGGGCAGAATGGAAAGTGTGTCATAAGCTATCCTCTGCAAGATTTAGGCTTAGGTCTGAGAATTTCCTGGTTCTACTGCACACAACTACACCCCCCAGGGCATTCCATTACTTGAAAAAAATAGAGAAAGCAACAAGAATTCATCCTTAAGTCAGAGGTTCCCAAACGTTCTCAGTGCTCTAAGGGCCTCTAATTTGTTCATTACACCCTTAGGTCAAAATAAAGCGTTAACAACTCTGAATATTAAGTACCTTAGGTTCTTTTAATTATTTATATTTTAATGACTTGGGAGTTGTTTGAAAAAATATATAAATTGAAAGAAAAAATATTTTTATTTCATTTTTGAATAACCACAATTACTACTGGAATGTGTGTGCCTTGGGCACTGCACAACTTTTCAAACCTGGGGAATCTGATTGGACACTCCATCCTGATTTTTGTGTAGCACTGCCTTTTATTTCAGCAGCAGCCAACAAACTCAGATTCACACTGAATTTATGGAATGGAAAAGAATGTCGGTTGCCCAGTGTAATAATGAAACTGAAGTACCTTGAGCTGGTTCATAAAAGTGTCCAACAGATGGTCACTGTGTTTCCCTCACAATTTGAAAATATTCTATGAACACAGCATGTTTGGAACTGTCACCTTCAGTTTGTGGCAAGGTTTTTTTTGTGTTTGTTTGTAGGTTGTTCAAGAGCTGGTCTTCAAAAACAATAGGAAAACATAGGGTGGGGTGAGTGAGGCAAAGAAACTACTGAGCAGTGAGAGCTTAAAGCAGGATTCATCCCTGTTTCTCACCATATTAACCTATATACACAGAGTCATTGCAGCTTCAATTATTTTACTTTTGTGACAACAAAACTCTGGTGGGTCTTGGTGCATTTCCATATTCTATTCACTCCCAACTCTCTAATTGAGTCATGCTTGTCATTTCAGACCTTCACTTCTTTTTTTTTTTCAAACTATATTTGTTTTATTAATTGTTAAATTTATTGGGTTGACATTGATTGGTAAAAGTTACATAGGTTCCAGGTGTACAATTCTACAATACACTGTCTATGTGTTGCATTCATACCTTCACTTCTGTCCTCAAACCTCAAATACCTCCTACCCCATCCTCACAAACAGATGACTATGCTTTGTACTTCACTGAGAAGAGAAGAGACCCTTCATACTCTCTTCACATCTATAGTCACATATCTACTTCCTCACCTATTTCCATAGATGAATGATTCCTGCTGTTATCTAAGGTAAATGTCACCTTTTGTGCACTGGATCCTGTTTTTTCTCATATACTCAGGAATCACTTTAACATTTCTCCTCTCTCCTATTATATTATTTTTTCTCTGCTGGATCATTCCTAACAACATGCATAATATCTTTCTAAAAAAAGGGAAAAAAATCCAACAAGTCAAATCACACCCCCAAACCATCACCTAATCCTTCATATGCCAACTATTTTCCTATAAATTTGTTCCTCTCTGCAACAAAAGTCTTCAAAAGAACTCTATTCATGATCTCATTCCTCTATCTCCTTGTCTTATAAATTCATACCAATCATGCTTTCTTCCAGCATTCACTTAACCTTTTCTTACGAATATCACCAGTGACTTCTACACACTGTGAAATTCAATTCTCAATCCAATTCACAAGCCTCATCTTCAATGAACGATACTTGACCCAGGTGATCTCTTTCTTTTTCTTGAAACTCTCTTCTTCGATTAGTTTCCATGCTGCCACAGACTTGGTTTTCCTCCAGCCTCACTGACTCCCATTTCTCAGTGTCATTTGCTTGTCCTTCCCCCTTTTCCTGCCTTCTGAATGTGTTTGGTTTCCTTCCCCCTCTTGGCGATCTCAGTACCATGGCTTTAAAGAATATGTATATGTTTGATTAGCCCAAATTTATATCACCAACCCAAATATTTCTCCTAAATTCTAAACTTGGTTGTCTAATTGCCATCTCAATACCTCTACCTATTGAGTAGTAGATATACCAAACTCTACATAACCATAAGTGAAATACTAATCTTCATCCACAAACCTGTTCTATTCATAGCCTTACCCATCTCAGTTGATAGCAACTCTATTCCTCCTGCTATTCAGATAAAAAACCTAGGGTTTGTGACTTCTGTCTCCAGCCAAGATGGAATAAACGCATTGCACTCTATTTCTTCCTATATAAGAAATTATAGTTTAAAAATCCTGGACAAAACACATAAAACAAATAGAAGAAGATTGAAAGGTGGGGGAAAAAATAAAGCAAATTAGTTAGGAATTTCAGGACTCAAAAAAGAATATAAAGGTAAGTTCTGTTTTATTTTTTTACCTATATGGCCTGGGCACTGACGAATGCCAGAACCCAGAAGCATTAACAAAAAAAAGTAGACAAAATAAAAGTCCCAAGAAAAGACTGTTCTCTGTAACCAAAAAACCAGGAAAAAGGAAGCACATGGCTGGACAGAATCCTTTTGAGAATACCTGCCCAAATCCAGACAAATACCACAAATAAACCATACATACCATTCCTTCTCTCACTGGGCACTATTCCCAGCACAGTGTGGACAGAGCCTTAACTTCTACCCCTGTGCCCTACCAAAGAGGGGACACACGTGCCCCTCCCTATCAGTCTATGGATCTGTGGAGACTGTCTGGGTGGTGCCCAGACTCTCAATGCCATCTTGTAGTAATGAGATGGTACTTCTCTCAAAAAGAAAGTGGGGGAAAACGTCTTAGAGAAAGGAGCAAAAGAAAATGGCTGATGCATGTGAAGTACTGAAGAGACTCCCAAGTGAGCTATGCATGCAATGTTCTGGAAGCAAACAGTAGAAGGTTTCAGACATGAACTACAATGTGACATGCTGAGTAGGACACTCTAACTGGTCTCTAAGTGGCACACAGTGGGGCAGATCATAATAGCACTGCAATCGCTTTGAAAATTTAGTTGACATTTCAACAAAAACGTTAAAAAAAAGAGAGAGAAGGGAAAAGAAAAGAAAGAAAAAGTAAAGCAAAAGTGGACCAAGATGTATGTTCTGAACCCAAATAGGGTAACTGCCTGCCAGATTAGAAGATTTAAGGAACGAAATTTTCATAATATCCCCCAAAGTCCAGAGTTTACCGGTAAGCAAATATTATATTCACCTCCATGAGAAAACAAAAATCTGTGAAGATTTTAAAGCAGTCATCATAAAAATGCTTCAGTGAGCAATTACAAACACTCTTAAAACAAATGAACCTGAGGGTAAGTGGGGAGGTTGGTGTGAGAATAGAGGGGTGGGGCACATAGGGAGAGGGCATCAAATATATGGTGACAGAAAGAGAGCTGATTCTGGGTGGTGAGCACATAATGCAATGCCTAGACAATGTCATGTAGAATTGTACACCTGGAAACAATGTAACTGTTATCAACCAATGTCACCCCAACAAATTTAACAATTTAAAAAGAAAAAAAAAACAAATGAAAAAATATGTAGTCTCAGAAAAGACATAGAAGATGTAAAAAAGAATCAATTGAATTTTTTTTTTTATATTTATAGAGAGTAATTATTTTATCTTCAGTGCATATTTATTTCTATTTTACTTTTGACAGATAGAGAGAGAGACAGAGACAGCTAGAGAACCGAACTGTGGGAACTCCCCAGTTCAGCACGTGGGTCCCGCCTGGGCCGGAGCCGGGATTCGATCCTCGGTCCTCATGGCCTCAAAGCGAGCGCTCAACCCGCTGAGCCGTCCCGGCTTTCCCCTCAATTGAATTTTTTAACTGAAACACTTTTAGTTACAAAGCTCATTGAATGGGCTTGATAGCAGAATAGAAATGACAAGGAAAAGAATCAGTGAATTTGAAGATATTATATATCAAGAATGTGAGAAATTTTCAAACAAAATAAGCCCAAAGAAATTCACATTATCACAAAATTTTTGAAAATGAAAGACTAAAAGTCCTGAAAGCATTCAGAGAGAAATGCCAATTACTTATAGAAAAATAACAATTAAAATAACAGTGTATTCCTCGTCAGAAACCATGGAGCCTGAAGGGCATGGCACCATTCTTAACTGCTCAAAGAAGAGAGTTTTTAATGCAGAATTCTATATTCAACAATATCTAAATACATTCTTAGAAGAAGAAAAACAAACAATTTGTCACCAGGAGATCTTCCCTGAAATGATTGCCAAAGGAAATTCTTCAAACAGAAAGGAAGTGATAACAAAAGGAAACTTAGAACATTAGAAATGAAGAAAGAACAATGGAAGACATGGATATACAGAAAATAAAATAGACTATCTTTCTCCTTTGATGGTTGAAAGCAAGAATTATAACATTTTCTGATGTGGTTCTCAATGTAGTAGCAAAGATATTTAACACGTGTATTTTTAAAAGGAGAGTTATAAAGGGACCTAAATGTTAAGGTTTCTATATTCTACTACTTACTACTATTTAAATATATTTATAAAGTTTTAGAGAAAGGATGGCAGGAAAAGGGAAACTGGAACAAAAAACAGAGGAACAAACATTTAAAAATAGAATAAATTGGTAGACTTAGGTCCTAACATATTAGTAATTATCTTAAATGCACCAAATTATAATAAATACATCAACTAAAAGACAAGTTTACTATAATAAAATCATGTTAAATATAGTAATATAAGTAGGCTAAAGGATGTAAAAAAGTATAACATGAGCATTAATTAAAAGAAAGCTGGACCGATTATGTTAATATCAAATAAAGTAGACTGCAGAGCAAAGAAAATTACCAAGGAAAGTGTAGAACTGAATGAGAAGAGGGCCAAATTCACTAAGAAGAAAAAAATGCTTAAATTGTGTGTACATCAAACAACAGAGTTTCAAAGCAGGTTAAGCAAAAACTGGCAGAACCAAAAGAAAAAATAGACATATTCATAATTATACAGTATTTGGGGACTTCAACACCCCTCTCTCAGTAATTGGTAGAAAATCATCAAGGATATTGAATAACTGAATAACACGACCAACCAATGAAATCTAGCTAACATTTACAGAACAACTCTGACAATAGAAAAATATACAATGTTTTCAAGTGCACATTAAATATCCACCAAGATAGACAATATCCTAGATTATAAAACAAATTTTAGCAAATTTAAAATAATTGAAATCATACAGAGTTTGATACGTTTTATGACAAAAGTGGGAGAATACACTATAAATAACAGAAAGGTAACAGGAAAATCACTAACCATTTGAAAGAAATCACATACTTCTAAATACTCCATTGGTCAAAGAGAAATTTCAAGAAAACTAAAAAAAAAAAACAACAAAAAAAAAACACAAAACCCCTGAACGGAATGAAAATAAAAATACAACATATAAAAACATGTGAACGGAAGTGGTGCTTAGAAAGAAACTTAAATTAAATCTTATATTAGAAAAAAACAAAGGTGTCAAATAAATATTTCCAACTCAGAAAATTAGACAGAGAAGAACAAAATAAACCCAAAGCTAACCGAGGAAGAAAATAAGTACAAGAGCAGAAATCTGAAATACAAAACAAGATTAAATCAATCAAAACAAATGTGAGTTACATAAAAAGTTCAATAAAATTGATGAATCTTTAGCTGAACTGTTAAAGAAACAAAAGAGACAAGACAAATTATATCAGAAAGGAAAGGGGATATCACTCCAGATGCAAAAGACATTGAAAGACAAAATTAGGGGAAGAGAGATGAGAGAAGCAGCCCTGCTCACTTGCTACAGCTTGTGAAAACTTCACATAATCTAACATTCCATTTCTTCTAGACTTCGTAGTCCTCTGTGAGAAGAACATACTTAGCATGAAAGCCATATTCCTATATTTTTCTTAATTTCATTTTTAAGACTCATAAATTTCACACTTAAGACATTTGCTAATTTTCCAGAAACATTGCCAAATATCTGTCTTGCTCTCTTCTGCACATTTCCATGGCTTTTCCAGCAAACTCAGATATTGCTCTTAAGTATCCAGAAAAGCATAACACTACATCTTAGCCAGCTCATTAATATATGTAGAACATGCATATTATCGTAGGATTGCAAGAATTATTATAGAATAAGCCCTATCACCTCCCCTTGCTGACAAAAATAGGCTGGAATTCTGGAAAGGAAAGCTTGCTTCTCATCCAAGGGTTTCAACTGATTGTGAACTGCTGCACAAGCCTCAGCCTTACTCTGTGTTCATTCTCAGTTAATGTGTCATAAGTTCTTCAAAACTCAGCTGTTGTTGACATATCATTTTCCAAAAGGAGTAAGTTGCAACATACATTCCAAACACTAAATAATATTGTCCCAGTATACAAAGCAAAGCCATGTGACCATACCATGAGTGACAATTTCACTAGAAAATTTGTTCCCACACAGGGATTGCTTGACAGGAGTACTAGGCATACTTGATATAGGTTGTGTCATTTACTCTTCACACTGATCCTGGTAATGATACCCCCGTTTTACTGATTTGTAAACTGAGGTTCAAAGGTTCAATAACATTCCCAAAGTCGCCAATTAAGAAGAACCTGAGGGATACCTGGATAAGTCAGCGATTGAGCACTTGCCACACAGTTGTGAGGTCTGGGGTTCAATTTCTAGCCCCAGCCTGTGCAAACGCCAAACACTGAACTAGTAACCACAGGGATGGCTTGGTAGCAAAGTTTCTCTCCTCCCATGCAGGAGTGCCCCAGATCAGTTCCCACCCTATGCAGCCCACATCCACCTGTGTGGAATGAAACCATGTCACAACTAATGATGTACAACTCTGGAGTGCTCTGGGCCCTCCCGCCATCTCTCTGTCTCTCTTTCTCTCTCTCACCTTTGCTCAAAACAATAAAATAAAATCTTAAAAAAAAAAAGTAAGGACCTTAGTTTTACCCTCAGTCTAATTCCAAAGTTTTATTAGTAAATAGAGTATGTATATGGAATATATAATTCACATTACCTTTAAAGATCAGGTATAAGATTTCATCAAAGGTGGTTACTTCAGTCTGGGTTTGCAGATGTAAATGGGAGGCATGCATTCGCCTCCAGTTAGAAAAGTTTCTGGAGCTCTGGTCTCCTCTCTGCCCCACACTCCTGTTTTCCCAAAGCTGCCGCTCCTCCCAGGCCAGCTGAAGCGAATGGGGAAGTGGAGAAGGTGGAGCTGATACCCAGGAAGCAGGTGTGGGTCAGGCCCCATTTTCTGTTACTAGCTGCTAAACCCCTCAGGGCTTTCTTTTGTAAAATAAGAGCATTGTTCAAAGTAAATAATTCCCTCTATCTATATCCAAGAGCCTAAATAAAGATTCCTGACTATATATATATATATATATATATATATATATATTTTTTTTTTTTTTTTTTTTTTTTTTTTTTTTTTTTTTTTTTTTTTTTTTTTTTTTTTTTTTTTTTTTTTTTTTTTTTTTTTTGCCTTGCTTTCTTCTTTTTTTTTATTGTTAAATTTATTAGGGTGAAATTGGTTAGTAAATATTACATAAGTTCTAGGTGTATAATTCTATAGTACTTTGTCATGAATTAGAATATGTGTTCACCATCCAGAGTCAGCTTTTTTTCCATAACCACATATTTAGCTCCCCTTCCCTCCACTCCTATGAGCCTCCCTCCTTACCCTCTGGCAACCACTAAACTATTGACTATGTCTATGAGGTTTTGTTTCTTTTTTGCTTTCAGTTTTATATTCCGCATGTGAGTGAAGTCAAATCGTTCTTAGATTTTTCTGCCTTGCGTATTTCGCTTAGCAGGATGATCTCAAATTCCATCCATGTTGTTACAAATGTCTGCCAAGGCCTGCTCGACTAACCCGTCCAACCTGAGAGGGGTGGGTGGGAGATTAAAGAAAAACACAAAGACGCAAGCACAAAGACAAAAGCTGGGATTGGGAGGTTCACTGACCGCTGATGGTGGAGCAGTGGCACAATTTTATTTTAGCTCATGGTTTATATACAGCAACTCCCGCATGCTAATGTACATTGTCTTTCTCAAGCCTTTCTGAGACCTCCTCCCTGTCACACCCTCCAAGCTAGTTGCCTGTGGCTTTCTGCATACTATCTCTTCAGGGATCAGTGGAGGCAAGATGCCCCCTGGACTGTCTTGCAGGATGTAGGGCCCTACCTCTCACATCCAGCTCTCCACAAATGTCACTATTTCATATTTTCTTATTGCTGAGGAATATTCTGTTGTATGTATGTACCACAGGTTTTTTATCCAGTCATCTATCAAAAGGCACTTGATTGTTTCCATGACTTGGCCACTGTGAATAATGCTGCAGTAAACATTGGGGTTCATATGTTTTTACGAACTAAAGTTTTCAAGGTTTTTGGGTAGCTGCCCAGAAGTGGCATTGCTGGGTCATATAGTAGCTCCATTCCCAATTTTCCACCATAGCAGTTGTACCAATTTGCATTCCCACCAACAGTGTACAAGGGTTCCTTTTGGGAGAAAATATTTGTGCTGAAGACATACAAACAGCCAACAGATACATGAAAAAATACTCAACATCACTAGCAATTAGGGAGATGCAAATTAAAACCACAATGAGATATCACCTCACACCTGTTAGAATGACTATAATCAACAAGACAAGGAATAACAAGTACTGGAAAGGCTGTGGACAAAAAGGAACCCCATATACTGCTGGTGGGAATGTAAATTGGTACAACCACTGTGGAAGGCAGTGTGGAGATTCCTCTAAAAACTAGGAATGGAATTGCCATATGACCCAGCAATCCCTCTCTTGGGTATCTACCCAAAACACATGAAAACCTTAATCCACAAAGATACATGTACCCCAATGTTCATCAAAGCACTGTTCACGGTGGCCAAGTCATGGAACCAACTAAAGTGTCCTCTGATAGATGACTGGATAAAGAAGTTGTGGTACACTTATACAATGGAACACTACTCAGCAATAAGAAAAGATGAAATACAGCTATTTGCAACAACATTTACAGACCTTGAAAACATCTTATTAAGCAAAATAAGTCAGACTGAAAGAATCAAGAAACATATGACCTCACTTATAGGTGGAATATAAAACTGAAAGGAACAAAGAAACAGACTAATGGACACAGTCAATAGTTTAGTGGTTACCTGAGGGTAAAGGGGGAGGTGGGTGGGAGAGATGGGGGGGCGGGGGGAGTAGGGAGGGGGAACCAAACACATGGTGATGGAAAGTGAGCTAATTCTGGGTGGTGAGCACATAATGCGATGTATAGACAATGTAATGTAGAATTGCACACCTGAAAACAATGTAATTGATATCAATTAATGTCACCCCAATAAATTTAACCAAAATAATAATAATTAATTTTTTTTTTAATTGAAAATAAAGGCACCTGAGGGGGAAAAAGAAAAAAGAAAATATTTGCAAGCAATGCCTCAGATAAGGGGTTAATATCTAAAATATATAAAGAACTTGCAGAACTCAACAACAAACAATCCAACTGAAAAATAGGAGGAAGACCTAAACAGGCACTTCACCCACATAGACATACAAATGGCCAACAGTCATGAAAAAATGCTCAACTTTATTCGCTATTAGAAAAATGCAAATTAAAACCATAATGAGATACCACCTCACACCTGCTAGAATATCTATGATCAACAAGAGAAGGAGTAACAAGTGCTGTGGAGAAAAAGACTTCTGACTTTTTTCTTTTAGTTAGCATCATCTCAGCTGTCTTCTTCTGACCTAAAATATTAAGATTTACAATGAATTCTCACACTAGCCCACCGTGATCTCTTCTCTGAATTCACAGCTTATTGTTTGCTATGTAAAATGCTGCCCTGGCATTCATGGAGCACAGGGCAAGAATACAAAGGGAGACACACATTCCATTTGTCTAAATATGTAAAAGTTAAAAATCAAACTAACAAGCAGTACAAGTAAACGAATCTGCAGAATGCACTGCAAGCCTATGCTGACTGGAGATTTGCTCTGGACACGGTTCATCCCCTGGAGAACAGACTTAGAAAGAAGCCCTGGAAGTTAGCTATTTGGACGTGGTATTGTGAAGTCACAGGAATCCAGAGCATGGCCCAAAAGAAGGTGGGTGGGCGAGATGGCTACTCCCCACCGCCCTTGCCCCTGTCTCACACACTCTGCACTCCTTGCCTAGAAGGTGTGCTCTGGATGGAAGAAAGTTCTGTCCTTTAAAACAAGAGTGAGGGGAAAAGCCGGGACGGCTCAGCGGGTTGAGCGCTCGCTTTGAGGCCACGAGGACCGAGGATCGAATCCCGGCTCCGGCCCAGGCAGGACCCACGTGCTGAACTGGGGAGTTCCCACAGTTCGGTTCTCTAGCTGTCTCTGTCTCTGTCTCTCTCTCTATCTGTCAAAAGTAAAATAGAAATAAATATGCACTGAAGAT
>PVKE010049507.1:0-11247 GCA_004027555.1 Craseonycteris thonglongyai | reverse complement strand
CAATACTCTATTTATTCTGAACAAATCACAGAAGTTATTTCATAATTCCAGTGTGCCCATACCTGAAAAACAAAATAGAATCAGGTATTTTCCTTCAGTAATTGCTTAGTCTCTTAGAGAGAAAAAGGCAAGCGGTGAGTGAATCTCCTTTTTCTGAAGACACATAGCCCTTTATCTCCAGTTCCCAGATGAGATTTCTCCTTTCCCAGCTCGAGTTTTTCACAATTGTGCATATGTCTTATCTTGTCTCCTTAGACTGTAGGGGCCTCCATGAAATATGCCCGTGTGATTCACATCTCTGTCTTCCATGCTATGTCTAGCAGAATATCTTCAGTAAGGTAAGGCACAGAAGAAGTAAGCAAGGGCAAGTTTAAGAGCAAAGCAATAAGCTGCCAGGGCCGAGGGATGATTGCAAAGGGAATCAGCAAGGATGTCAAGAGCAAAGATCTCTAATTTACTAGTTCATACAAAAGAGAAATAGGTGTGTGGTAAGAGCAGGGAGGGAGGGAAGGAGGAAAGAAGGAAAGGAAGGACAGTGAGAGGAACAGAAAGAGGGAGATGACAAGGGGAAGGAGAGGGGGGAAGAGGTGGGAGGAGAGATTCCATGGTAAATAAGCTCTACCTGTGTAAAAAAAGAGAGCTTCGCCTGTTTCTGTATTTTGGAATTTCTTTCCCAGGGCCATGAATAAGCTTGAATTAGTATTCCTACAAAGGGCCAGATGACATATCACATGTATCAAACATAATGGACCAAGTCGTTTTATCTCTGCATGTCTGGGAACAGTAGCACTGACAATATCAATTTGAAAATTTGCTTTTTGAGTAATTGTTAAAAATTCTTTTTAGTAATGGTCAACCTGGAAAATATATTCTCTAAGCCTCAAACTAGGATGGCTCATTATCTTCTCATTGCCATCCTTTTTCTTCAGGATGGTAGAGAAGCTAGTCCTTCTTCCCTCCTTCCCTTCCCCTATTTGAGACTGAGACACATGACACTACATAGAATATTTCTCACGAGAAAGAAGAGGTAGGGGCCGAGAAACAGAGGAAAGAAAAAAAGAGAAGAAGCTATTGTGAATTTTTCCTCCTCTCCCTCCAGTGAGTTTGGGGTTAGAATTCTATACTTTACCTACACTTCACTTGGAGATAAGGCATATCCCAAATAGTTCTCTGATGGAGCTTTTCTTGGGCTCACCTCTGTTTCTCAGGGTTAGGGGGTCAGCTACAAAAGTGGGAGAATAATGTCAGTGTAGGGTCCATGTTCTATGTAAGCAATGCACTCTGGTGCTGACCTCTTTATGTAAATCACGATCTTGGATGATCTTAGAGAGCTAAGTGAAACAGGACATGTTATCTGGGTATACAGTGTCTGAGAAACAGGCCAGTTCAGCTTCGTTTGCTAGCAACACAGCAAGATCATGTGGGTAATAGAATAACTAATGAATTCATTTCAGGTCCATTCTCAGCCAACACTGAGGAGACAGCTTAATAGGAAGCAAGCTAAAAAAAAAAAAAAAAAGACAGGGAGGCACTTAAATGAATACGAGGAAAGAGAAGAAAGGGAAATGGGGGCCATACGTATAACAGGGCTGGTCCCCAACATAGCTCCCCAGGACACAGATTCTGCTCTCTTCTTTGGAAAGCTTCCTGTGGCCAATCCTTTCCTCTCATATCTCTAACTGGTATACAAGAAATAAGAGTGACTGACATACTCATTCATGTTGAGGACAGGTCATCATCAGGAAATTCCATTCTTTAATATTTTATTCTTTTGTTAGAGGGCATACTGAGTCAAAATGAGGCAAACTCAAATGTTTACATTGATTTCTACCTATTTATTTGGAGGTGCTTGAAATATACTCTCTAAACCAATAAGTAAAAATTATTAACAATACTAATTAGAATTTATTAAAAGCTTACTATGTTGAGCATATTACATGTCACTCTTATTTAATTTAATCCTCACAACACTGCTATGAGACAGATATTACTATGTCCATCTTCCCAAACTATTAATACATCCCTCCATCCTGGCCTAAACGCTCAGATAAAAATCTCACACCCCACCCCGCCCTCAGCACCAGAGGAAACAAATGATGAAAAACAGAGAAGGAAAAAAATATTACCTGTGAGTCCTCCAGGGTACACAGAAGTTAAATAAAAAATCAACTTTATTGAATTCCTGCCTCTTTTTTATCCTCTCAACTTAAGGCTTATTGTCTCACCTAGTTAAATTATACAAACTAAATATACCACAGAATAAATCATTTTTTTAAAAAAGCTCTTATTTTAGAATTTTATACAGCCCCAAAATATAGAAATAATTCTCATTGCAGGCAAAACGCTCAATGACAATATTTAATTAAAAAGAAAGAGATGAGTAGCAATGTATATATACAGTATGACACAGATACACAAACACACAAATACACAACAGCCAAAATAAAAACATCCCCGTGTTAAGTGGGCTCAGCTCTGGGGGGATATATGTTTGCTCACATTGGTTTTTCTCTTTTTCTGTCTCTCTGTTTTCACAGTGTTCTGAAATGTATTTGTAGCTAACATTTACTGAACCCTTCCCATGTCCTCTTCTAAGAACTTTACATGTATTAACTCAGTTAATTTTCACAACAGTGTTAGAAGGGAGGTATTACCATTACTCCCATTTTACAGAAATGGGGCACAGAGAGGTTAAGAAGTGTGCTCAGGCAGTAGATGGACAGATATGGCAGCTCTGTGATCCAGGAAGTCTGCTTCTAGAACTGAGCTTTTAAGCAGTACATGCGACTGCCTAGTAATAAGAATGTTAGCTTTATAATCTAAATATTAAAAAAAAAACAAAAAAAAACATTAATTTATTTTTTAAATGCACTCTGCAATTTTGATAACATCCACAGAAAAACAAGGATGTACACATGTGCTGGGGTAAGGACAAAAGAAATTCAATAAAAGTATGGCTTTCTCTTTTAAAAATCTTAATTTTTTTGGATGGGAATGGCCACTAGTGTAGCTTCAGGCCATTAAAAGGCAAATTGGACATCAATATTTGCATTCGAGTGCTGTCTCCTTTGTAATTATCAATAATGAAGTTACCACGGATCTTTGTTTAGGGAAAAAAACACTGAAATTTTTTTTTTTTTTTTCGTATCTCACCTCCCGAGAAATGTCCCAAAGAGCTGAGTCTGCAGATCGGAATAATCTGCCTGTAATCATCAGTCACCTCACACCGCCAGCCACCCCGGGAGGCTGGGGAGTGAAGTCCATTAGCGAGGGGCCCACCACTGTTCAGGTGTGTTCTTCCAAGACCTTCAGTTCTACACTGCACTTTACGGCCTGAAAAGTGCCTTCCATAATGTGATCAAGCTAGGATAATGATCTCATTATAAAACCAATCAGAAACTGCAGCCTTTTTTCTTTTTTCCTGTTCATTGAAAGGTTGGGAGATAATGAGAGAAAAAAGAAACATGTATTTGAAGGGCTTGCATTTTGAAAACAGCAATGTTCGGCAAAGGGCAACTTTACTTTGTGTCCCTGCCCAATCCTCACTGTCTAGCCTCCCATCCCTAGTCAGGGGCTAGACGTTAGACCTTAGAGGTACACTTGAGGTTGGATATCACTCTAAAGGGATATCAGAGTGGGATGTGGGATATCAACAGTGCAAGTAAGCCAAAGTCTGTGAGAAAGGTCAAGAGCTAAATACTGGAGAGTTCTTGAGGGGTGGAGGGCAACACTATAGATCCCTAACAAAAGACAGAGCTTAGAGTTAAGAGTAAGCTAGGGACCAGATCACAGCTAGAACATATTAGTAACAAGTGAGGAGAACCAGATGTAAAAATTAGATGTAAAGCTGGGTGCTTAGTTATGTGTATACTATTTAGGTTTCGAGATATGCCCTTTCTCTCTAAAGCCTCCTGAGATGCAAGATAAACTACATGGGCCCTATAAGAACCACTGATGTATGTGTAGTGGAATTAAATTGGCTCATAGGATTGAGAAGGAAGCTAAGTTCCCTGTATGTGGAAATGAAGGAAGGGCTCTTTAGGAGAAATACTGTTAAATCTTGAGATTTCAAATGTATCCCCCTTCATACTGTTATGCCTTGATGGCCAATAAAATCAATCCTCTACATAAGCTACAAGAATCTCTTCCAAGTGAGGGCAGTGGGAAGCAAAGGGAATCAAGGGTTTGTGGTCAGCATTGGGATTGATGTCAGAAGGAAACAAAGTAATAATCGCAGAGAATAAAAGAATACCACACAAGTTGAAAGTGGGGAGGCAAAAGACATATAGAAATGCTAACTCCAAGCATTTGTGGTAGTCTTAGAAAAGGCAAGGGACTTCCAACAGTATTGAATGATGGAGCCCAAGAAATCTAAGCTAGATGTTAAGAGAGAGGTTGGGGAAAGCTGGGATGGCTCAGTAGGTTAAGCACTTGCTTTGCAGCACCAGGGACTGAGGATCAAATCCCAGCCCTGGCCTGTGCGGACCCATATGCTGAGCTGGGGTGTGCTTCCCATACAGGTGGTCCCCGCCCACCTGTGGGGAATGAAAAGATGTCGAAAACTGAAGATGTGAAACTATGGAGGCTTCTCTGGGCCCTCACCCTTCTGTCTGTCTGTCTCTGTCTCTGTGTCTCTCTGTCTCTGTCAAAAACACTAAAATAAATCTTTAAAAGAAAGAGGTTGATCTCAATAATTTTCAGTTTCATTAAGCACACACACGCATATATGCATCACTCACACCAGTTTCTTTCCAATCTCAGAAGAGATGAGGCAGGAATGGTCAGATAACTAATAACTGCATCACTAGGGGGAGGATATATAGTCTCACGGCCAATAGTCTTTAATCAGAATAAAGGGAAGTTTCACTCTTCGTCTGCTTGGAGAGCTTGCGCTCACAGGTTGCCTTCTTTGTACAGCACTTCCTATTACCAATTCCAATTCATCCCAGGAGAGACTCTTTCACACAATAAAATTTAAATAAGGTGTGTAAAGTGCGGTTTAAACAAGTTCCATGACAGGTGTAAAATCTTACTGGGAAAACTGTCCGTAACAAACTGTTAACAGCTAACATGATGGTTGATACCCAGCTGAGGACAGCGATGGGACCCCATGTAGGCACTTCCAGGAGGGGCACAGTGATTTGTGGAGGCGAAGAAAGGGGCCTGACAAGGAGGCTGGGTAGCTGCTAAAAGAAAAAGGCTCTCTTTCAACACTGTCTTTTTTCTAAGCAAGTATGAGCCGCCTTGAACTTACCGTATTTTTACATGCATAAGCGCCCCCTTATATAAGATGACCCCTACTTTTTTTCTTTCTTTTTTTTTTTTAAGATTTATTTTTATTGTTTGACAGAGAGAGAGAGAGTGTGAGAGAGAGAGAGACAAACAGACAGACAGAGAGACCGAGAGAAGGGGGAGGGCCGAGAGCAGTCTCTACAGCCATAGATCATCAGTTTTCTAGTTTCATTCCCTGCAGGTGGGTGTGATGCTGCGCAGAGTGGGAACCAGGTGGGGGGCCTCCTATAGTGGAAGCATACCCCTGCGAACCGGGGGCCTCCGGTACGGGAAGAATGCCCCAGGCAGGAACCAAACTTGGGGCCTCCCACAAGAAAAGCACAACCCAGTTCAGCATATGGGTCCGCATGCCCTGGAGTGGGGACCAGGATTCAATCTCAGGACCCCTGGCCACAAAGTGAGCACTTAACCTGCTGAGCCAACCGGGCATCCCAACCCCTACTATTCTAACCCAACATTAAGAAATCAATACATGGTTTACTTCCACGGAGAAGATGACCCCCAATTTGAGACAAAAACATCATCTTATAAAGGAAAACATGTGGTAATGGTAATTACCCAATGATCAAGGATGATGGGGTAGGAAACCATGATTTCCAGCTTTCAGAGCTTAATATAAATTGTAGACAATTGTCAACAAAGTTTGATTTCTAGAGGCGAAGAAAGGCTTCTATATCACCAGACCCAACCTCAACCTTTCCCAGGTAGAGTACCAACATTGCACCATCTTACCACTCTTAAAATATTACTATCTATAGGAAGGGTTGTGACTTATACTTTAGTAAGTAGAATTAAAGTGTGAAGTGAACAAAAAGGAAAAATCAGGTGAACTAAAAGTGGTTGAGCTCTTGCAAAGCACCAGGCATTGTGCTAGTTATTCATTTTATACTGAAAACCCTCAATATGTACCTTATAGCTTCTGTTACCCTCATTTTTCAGTCAAAGAAAGAGCACCCATGAGAGGGAAAGAAACTTGTCCAAGGTAATGTAGCTTGGAAGCAATGGAGGCAAAACTGGATACCTGAGGTCCTGGGTAAGAATGGATGAAAGGATATCAGTAGAAGCAAAGTTCCCTTAGTAGCTCATTGTCCTCAGTCCTGTATTGATCTCCTAGAAACCTTCTCCACCCTCCCAATGCCAAGCAGCCTCCCTTCCCCCTACTGATCCCAGTTACCATACCAGCACATTTATTTCTTGTGTAGCACTTCCTGTAATTTGGATTTAGCGCGCTTGTTTATTTGTTTTTAAAGAACCTCCAGGAAGGCAGTGACCTGTTTCATCTTCACTATTCTAGACTCTTCTACCCAAGGGTTTTGCCCATGAAGGATATTCCATGAATCAGTGGATGTTTGCCTAAAGGAATGAATAATCCTAGCAATCAAAGACACAAAACCAAAAATCTAGAATGTAAAATAAATGTATCCTATTTTACACTTTTGCTTAATGCTGTACTTATTTCCCTGAGTGTCTGGGAGTTTCTTCTGACTCTCCCATCTTCCAAACTTAAGCCCCCCCACCCCGACCCCCACCCGCCACCCCTCATGAGAAAAGATGCCAGGAAGAAGAATGAGACACATACACTGGATGGATGAAGCATAGGACAATGACAAGGGTGTTTGTTCCTCCTCTCATCTCCTCCCCATACCAAATCTTAAATCGGATATTGTTGAGTCTATGAAAAAGATAGCACATAGCTTTTTCTTAGTCTGGCAGGTGGAGGTCTTAGAAACGGAAATGCCCCTTCTGCCCTGTTACACAGATGCTAGGATGTCCGAGTCACCTTCACCTTTAGGTTTTCTTCCGCCAACAGATATGGACAATGTAACCTTTGCTCCATCAAAGGCAAGATGCCCCTGGGCTGTTGGGCTCAGCCTAATTTCACAGTGGATCTCCTCCTGCCCCTGCAAGGGATGCACACCACCGCCATGTAGGTTTCCTGAATACTCAGGTCTCTGATATTTCTGCTGTTTGGGACTGCAGGCTCTGTGAGGGAAAGATGCTGATGGACACGGATCAGCTCCCCCCTTTAAGCAAATCCTCTCACCCCCGTGCATGCTGCCACTCGATCTCTCTGTGTGGCGGGCGTGGGGGGGCCTCTGTCAGGAAGCATTCTATGCAGGATGCCCTTGGTGGCTCTAGAGTGGCAAGACAGTGCCAGGGGGGAAGGCAGTCAGTGCTGCCACTGACACACTTCAGTCAAGCTACAGAGAGCTGCTCCAAGCCGCTCGCTGCCAAGCTCAGGGAGCCAGCAAAGGAGCCGCCGTGACTGCCTGAGGCTCAAGTCGGATCATGTCTCCCTGTCTGGGGAAAAAGAAATTCCAGCCACACAGCAGTGGGGGAGGTGAGGAAAGCCTAAGGAAGCCTGAACCCTGACTTCTCTCTTGGCTTTGCCGGCTGGCTCCGTGCCAAATGTAAAATTACATGTGAACTCTTCACACTGCTTCACAATAGCAGAGAAGAACTCTGACACAGATGAGAACTTCAAGGTGAAATGCCTTTCAGGAGGTTTAAAAAAAATTTTTTTTGTAAGCTGCTGAATCAATGTTCTTAGCTATAAATGTTAGATTCCTGCATTTCTACTGGGTCTGCTCTGTAAGTGTTTAGATTGACAGCCCTCCTAAGGCAAGTTCCAACTTCCAGGTGATGGGACAAAGACAAGTGCCACACCATGTCCCCTCCTCTCCCCTGCTCACAGAGCTGCCTTGAATCTTCTCTTGAAAAAGGAGGAGCTCAGTTTTAAGCACCTTAGATACTGACATCACTGGAAGGGCCCTGGAGACGAACCAGCCCAGTGGTCTTTGGTACACTCAGCAGGAAGGTGAGGCAAAGAGAAGTGAAGGGCTTTTGCAAGTCACGTGTTTTGATCATTTCCTTACTCTGTTTGCCCTTTCTGTTGCATGAGGCCAGCTCCTGGAGTGTAAAATCAGTTCCTTCATCATTTGGTGGGATAGGAGACTCCATGTGATGGTCATAAATGGAGACTTGCAATCAATACCGTACAGAGAACAGATGCAATACTCCAACTCTTACATCAGAAATCAGCCTTTAGGGTATATAAATGTATGAGGGAGGGAGGAAAAAGTGTGTGTGTGGTAGAGAGAGAGAGAGAGAGAGAGAGAGAGAGAGAGACAGACAGAGACAGACAGACAGAGAGAGAGAGAGGGAAAAGGAGAGGAAGGAAAATTAAGAGAAGGAAAGAGAAGAGAGAATATTCAGGAATCTTCCCTTAGAATGCAGTGCTTAGGTTTAAAGATTTACTATTCACAGAACAATGTAAAATAACTAATTAGATGACTCTTTCAAAATGAATACTGAAGAAAGACAGAAAATCTAGCCCAAAGCCCTAAGAAGGCAATTTTATCAGTATCATAACAGTGAAAATAAACTACCACCAAAAATCAAATGGCATCGTTGCTCTGGTTGAAGCTTGAGTCATTATGATTTTTTTTAATGCAAATATTCTAGTTATAAATAGCAAATTGAAATTCTGACTTCTCTTTGGTCTGAAAAACACCTAAATCGTGCTTGCAAAAAGACTTAGTCCATACCTTTGACTATGTTTCTATAACTTTTCTTACAGATTTGACTAGAGAGCCTACGTGAACATCATACACCTGAAATCAAGTAATGGGATTTTTAGTAAAAATCAGAATAAACATTGTTTTGGAGGTTCTATTACCAAAAATACAGAAAGAAATACAAACTACTTTTTTTAGTATGGGCCTAAAGATATTTTGCTGTATTGAGTTGGCATCGTTCTACCTTGCACATTTCCATTCCTGTATACTTTTATTGTTATCATTTTTTTATGGTCTCAAAAAATTACACACAAAAGATTAAATCAAGCAGCATTTGCTCTGTTCAAAACTGGTGCAGGGGCAGTGAGATTTGTTTCTCATGCTCTAGAAACCAGAGAGCTATTAAACCCAAATAAGAAATTATATAAATATAAAATATATATGTAAAGTATTATATTTATGTATATATCTGATGATGAACATGAATTGTTGTTGTAATTCCTGTTAAGAGACTTCACAATGGACTCTGATGACAGGAGATGAAAAGGATACAAAAACTGTGGACGTGCAAGCTTTCTTTGTGACCACCTGCGCATGTCTTTGATGCTCTACGGATTCATAACTTTAAGAAATAGATTCTGGCTTTACATTACCTCAAACGGTCATGAAGGCTTTCTTTCAATCTCTCAAATGCTCTTGCATCAGGGAAAAATTTATTATGTAATAGGAAAATTTGACTATGTCAGCAAAACCAGGCTGAGTACTGTCCCCTCGTTTGGATGTAGGCCAAGCCTCTGTTATTGTGCTTGGGGCCTAAGATTTAGGTCACCCAACTGAAACTCTAATTTGACCCTGTGGTCTTATTTCTTTCCATTTTTGTTGCCATCTAGCAAAAATATAAAAATGTGATTGCTTTGTTCCTCCACTTTCACTTTTCCTTTTTCTTTCTTTTTTTTTAAGATTTATCTTATTGCTTGAAAAAAGGAGGAGTGGGAGAAGGGCCCCAAAGAAGTCTTGATAGTTGTACATCATTAGTTGTGACATAGTTTCATTCCACACAAGTGATGTGGGGCTGTGCATTTGGGTGGTTATCAATTGGGCCACAGTTTGGCATATGAGTGTGCACAAGCCCGGCCAGGATTTGATCCCCAGACCTCATAGTTATAAGACAAGCGCTCAATCTGCTGAGCTATCCTGGCATCCTTCCACTTTGACTTCTAATAGTATCTGGTAAAGACTTTTTTTCTTAAAGCAATTTCTTGATCATTTTTTTTTCTTAAATCAAGGCCAACGGATTTTAAAACCCTAGTGCTTTACCTACTGGGGTCAACCATTGTATTTCTATATTTCTGACTCATGTAAACTTCCTGAGACAGAAAAACCTGTAATAGACTTGCATGGGTATTATGGTTAGGAAGGCCTGGATTTAAACTGCTTCTCAGTTTTTCAAACTGCTTATCTCAGTGGGCCTCAGTGTCCTAGACTGTAGAAAAGAGGAATCACAATAGAGGGTCCCTTGTTCATAGCACTCTATAAAGAGAAGTGAGGTGATAAAGAAACCTACATAGCAATGAGCTTGACACCTCATATATTACCTACTTGAAGGGAGGCAAGATTACATAACAACCGGAAGAGTTCTTCCATCATGTGAGGGCACAGGGAGGACTGTCATCTTGAACCATCATTGAGAACCACCTGAAGTCTAGCTGAACAGAAGTCCTATAACTAAGAACATTCAGAAGAAGCCATGCCAAGACTTGTAGGAGGGGCAGAGACGTGGAACAGGCTGGTTCCACATCCAAGGGGTGGTTGTTAAGAAACAGAAGGGCTATCTTGGCTGCAGTTTCCTCCTTGAGGGTTGAGGGGTTCCAACCCCATATTGGGCTGCTCAATCTAGTGTTTCAATGCTGTAAAAGAAGTCCCCATAACTTCTGGCTGTAAACACTAGAGGAGATTGTGGCTGAGTGAAATGAAAGGCTGCCGGAGTCCCAGGCATTTGTCTTAAAGGGCCCGCACATAAACTTACCCACTGATAGATGTAGTCTCTCTGAGCTCCAGGGTGGGGCAGCAGCTCAAAAGGCATCAGGGACACATGGGGAGGAGCCAAATGGTCTGGCTTTGCGGTGAGGACTGGAGGAACAGCTTTCTACCAGACAGAAGTGCTGGTAGACACTACTATTCCTTTGTTGAGCCTTTCCACCACCCAGCCTGCAGGGACAACTGTAGACAGGCTCCAAGTCTGAGTCTCTGTCAACCTGGCTAACACCATTTGCCCTGATCTGGTGATTCCTGGAGACCCCACCCTACCAAACTTGTGGGCTCTTCCAAGCTACTACCATTGACTTTTCCATACAAATAGCCTGCCTTCACTTGCACTAGAGACTTTTCTAGAATCTCTCAAAGGTCCACAGCCCTAAACAAGAAGTGGCTGGCCACA
>PVKE010049506.1:0-11243 GCA_004027555.1 Craseonycteris thonglongyai | reverse complement strand
GAGTGTGTCCATAGGTCTCTGTGTCTTTGTAACTTTCAGTTTTATATTCCACCTATAAGTGAGGTCATATGTTTCCTGGTTCTTTCAGTCTGACTTATTTCGCTTAATAAGATGGTCTCTAGGTCCATCCATGTTGCCAGAAATGACTGTATTTCATCATTTCTTATCGCTGAGTAGTATTCCATTGTGTAAATGTACCACATCTTCTTTATCCAGTCATCTATCGAAGGGCATTTTGGTGGTTTCCATGTTCTGTGGCCAGTCTTCTTGATGCCTTTTTCATGTTTTCCTCTGTACCCTCCACCCTAATATCCCAGCCAAGGAGGACACAGCCATGGGGGGGGGGGGGTTACTGAGAAGCTGAAGACATTCCAGCATCCTCAGGTTTTCACTCTCCCCCACCCCACTTCAGGTGTCCTACGTGAAAGCCATTGACATTTGGATGGCAGTGTGCCTGCTCTTCGTGTTCTCGGCCTTGCTCGAGTATGCTGCTGTCAACTTTGTGTCCCGACAGCACAAAGAGCTGCTCCGATTCAGGAGGAAGAGAAGACATCACAAGGTAGGCCTTTGAGTCACTGCCTGAGGAAGGACAACTGGTGGTAAATAGAAGAGTTCCAGGCAGCCATGTCTTGTGATACTTGTTTCACGGGACAATCCTTCTCAGTGAGTAAGGCAGGCACAAAATAGGGGTTAAAGCCCTGGAAGTCCTACCTTCCCCTCCCATAAATAATTGATGTGATTGGGTTGATAGCCAGTCCATCTTCCAACCATAATAACACTACAAAAATTATCAGGTTAGACCTGAATACAGAACTGATGGAGCAAATGCTATTGGGGCTAAGATAATAACTAGCTATAAACCCAAAGCATGGCAGACTGAAAGATGTTTATTGGACTTTTCTGCAAGGCTGCATTATTTCAATGGACTGCGTACCAGACGGGAATTGCACCATAAAAGGTTAGATCTTAGAGTAAAATTTCCAGGTTTCAGGTCTTTGCTTCCTACCTCCAAGAAAAGGACATCAAGCAAGACTCTCTAACAGAGTGGATTCTCTCAATAAAGAATTGAATAATGGAATATTTGGCAAGCCATCTCTGAAAAGTCACCAACTTCCATTAACTCAGAAGTTGTGTTTCAATGAGCAAATGCCATTGGGGGGTGTGCAGCCTTTGGGAGCAAACTGGCTCCATGCCCTGGTCCATAACTACTTCCCTAGGACACCTTCCTCCCGGGGATCAGAGAACCTATTCTTCTCTCCAACCTCATCTTCACATCACTTTCTCCTTTGCTCTCTGAGCACCAACCACACTAGTTCCTTGCATCGTTCCTCAGATATACACACAGGACTTCTGGTATCTTGTTCTCTCCTTCTGGATTGCTCTTCCAGTGCACTTTGCTGGTATTGACCCACTCATTTTCCAGTTCTCATTTGGGACATCTTTCCCTGATAATATAGTCAAGGTATAGGTCCTGCATTGAGGTTCCTTTGCAAGGCTGCCGAGTGTGGCTATGTAGGTTGTATCCTACAAGAGCTACTACCCAGGCAGGCACTCTTCTCTCAGTCATGCCCTGGCATGAACTGTACCAGCTAGAGCAAGGGATTCCAATTCATATGCCTAAACGGAGCATGCCTTTTCTCTAATGTGCAGAAAGACGCTGTGTGTGCTAGCAAAAGCCATGTTCTAATTGAACCCAGTTTCTTAGCTGAAAACCCAGCTACAATGTGCTATGACAAAAGTCTCTGCTTCTTCAGCTCTCTTTGGCATGTGATTTCAAGCTAGCCTCTTTCTGGGCCCAGTTTCTCTCTCTACAAAATGGACTAAACAAGCATAATGGAGGGCAGTGGTGAGAATAACTCAGATGCCAAAGTAGCTTGAAATTTTGTTCCTGCCCCCACAGTGCCAGGGCTTAAAATGACTATTCAGGCACAGATTTCCATCTGTGTTTCTTCAACATCAGCAATCTGATTCAATTAACTTCTAACAGTTTTTCATAGGCAGAAGGCAGACATTCCAAGACAGAAGATGTCCATGGGAGTTAAGATATAACCTGCATTGGAAGAGGAAACTACCTTGGGTGCAGCAAGCCAGACAGGACTTCTTAAAAGACACCCAGTTTAAGTCCTTCCATTAGTGTCCATTGGATACCTAGCCTCTGACTATTAATATAATCTATAATCTAAGCAAGGAACTGACCAAGCACAACCATCTCTGGGGTTTACTTTTTACTTGCCTTTTTATCCCATGGGCTGGTGGCTTTTTTAATCTCTTTCTGCTAAAAGAAGGTTAATGCATTTGCTGAAGAAACATGTATTTGGGAAGATTATGTCCAAAATAATGAGCAAGCACCAGGCCACTATATCATGCACTGCACAACTCCAGGGGGCATTATCTGCCTGGACTAAAATGTGAATGGAGCTCCCTGCAGATGTGCAGTCTGGTGGGCTTACAGTGCTTTCAAAGGCTGCCTCCTCGCTTGCCAAATGCCTACCAGTTTTATACACTATAGGAAAACAGAACCTTTCTCTGCAGCCAGGTAAAGTGTGAACAAGGCCACTATCTAATTTGATCAGATTCTCCTGCTCGGATTCCTCCTGGCTCTGTCACAGCATGTTAGTGCTAGAAGAGCTCTCAAAGAGCATCCTGTTAGCAAATGACCGCAGAGTGGAAGAGCAAGTCCCCAGGATCCTGGGGGTGCAGATGGCAAAGGCAGGGAAGGTGCTGGAGGACCTGTGGCTCTACTCAAAACATCGGCTACACAGCATCATCAATTGCTTATCTGCTCCTCAATATGTCCACCCTGAAGCAGATAAAAACACAGTCCTGCATCTATCGAATCTTAAGTGGGAACTAGGATTTATCCCAAGGCAGAGGTCAACAACTAGTAGCCAGGTCAAATTCAACATGCAAATATCTTTACTCACCAGAAGTGTTTTAAAAATCTGAAATAAGGTGGGGACATTTGAAATCACACTTCTAATTTCACTCAAACAATCACAGCCTCTGGTCGCCTGGATGCACACCCCACATGGCATGGAGCCCTGGAACTGCCTTTGGGCAGAGAATGCATTCTCCAGTTTACCATGGTCCCTTCTAACTAGAGTTCTTTCAGCCCAGCTTACCTCATTGCTCCCATTTCTCTTGCCTGGTCCCTTGTGTGTGTTTGAATTAGTGTGACCTTGTTCCTAAGAGCTCTGCACTTGGTGCAAATGTCAGAAACTACTCAAATGCAGAATTGAACTCTCCATAGAGTAGAGCTTCCTTTGCAGTTAGCCTCCCCGGGTGTGGCTTGTATGCTGGCTGTATGGAAGCTTGGGCTGCAGAAACCTCCCTCTAGCAGGAAGTGTGCAGATGGGATTCAATGCCCCAGATGGTGAGCGAAGAGGAACCAGCTACATACCTGAGTTTCCCAGAGTCTATGATCTTGGCCCGGCTCCTCAACCCCACCATCCCCTCAGGTTACCTCATTTGTTGGGAAGAGAGCATCTGGTTCTTGAATCTCCTGGCCGGCCTCATTAGTCAGAGTATTAGGAAACCTCCATGAGCCTGACTGGGCAGGCACACTACCAACCTCCCTGGTTCTAGGGAATGAGACCAGATTTCCCCTGCGCCATCCCCAAGCAGCTCCAGATGCAGTGGGGAGCTCGTTTCCCGCCACCTGCTGGATAGACTAGGAACAGCAAGACTTTGTCCAGTCATTTCTAGGGAATTGCCCTTCTCCTGGCTGGAAGGCAAAATTGAGAGTTCAGTCCACAAGCCTCCACCCCTTCCACTCCCACGTTTAACAGATGAGGAAGGAAGAGAATAATTTACCCAAAATAATAGAAAAAAATAATATGGTGCTTCCCCCTACATAACCAGAGCCCAGTGAAAACATCTGCAAATACAACCCTCCCCCTCACCCACCCCACCCCACCCCCCAGACTCTGCAGCAAGGGCAGAGTTACAGGGACAAGCAACAGAACCGGGCCCAGCCCTCCTTCAGCACAGGGTCCAGTAATCTGGGCAGCTTCCCCAACTCCTCTCCCTGGCCCTGACACAAACCCTCTACTGTTGCCACACTCACAAATCTCTCTTGAGCACTTACTTGCCAAGCAGTACATAGCAATCCTCTTTCCCCCACTTCTGCAATGAGGATGTTGGAACAGATTCATTCACTTGCCAAAAATTTCTTTAGCATGCATTATAGGCCCCAAATCCTCTGGTGCTGGTGCTGGGAATACAACCCATTAAAAAGGTGTGAGAGAGAGAGAGAGAGAGAGAGAGAGAGAGAGAGAGAGAGAGAGAGAGAGAGAGAGACTAGGACTGGTAAAGATAAACAAGTAAACACTTACTCAGCAAATAAGTTTTGAGCTACAGTATGTCCAGGAACTGCTCATATGTTCCCTTCCCCACCATCTGCTTTGTTGCGCTTCCTCAGGTGCCCTTGTGCATTCCCACCTCCCTGCCTTATAGTCATTACCCAAACGCTCTTATCCTTTTCGGTTCTTCCTTCCCCAGCTCATGGTGATATTTCCCTGTTCATATGTTCAGTGTTGAGGGTGCAATAAACATAGCAGACTTGGCCTTCATGGAGCTTACAGTCCAATGGGAGCTTTAAGGGGTGTGTGTGGGGAGGCGTGTTACAGGGGCCTATGGAGCACAGAGTAGGAACACCTAGCCAACCTTTGGGCTCAGGGCAGGCTTGTGAGTAAGAACTCATTCAGTGAAACAGGATGTAGTTAGGAGTGTGGTCCAGGCAGAGAGGATGGCTTGAACAGAAGCGCAGAATAAGAGGGAGTGGTGCTTTCAAACATAAGGAAATGTTTCGGGGTGATTGGAGCCCAGAACGCCAGACAGAGAAGGATGCAAGAAGACTGCAGAGGCAGACAGGTCCCAGGTCCTCTAAGGACTTGTTTACCACATAAGGAGTGTAAGTATCCTGCCGTCAATGTCAGCTTATTAAAAGCTCTAAACAAAAGGTGACCACCCAGACCTGTTATAACAACCCAGATGAGGAGGGCTGGGCGCAGACTGAGGGCAGAAGGGAGACTAGGCTGGAGGTCATGACGATAATAGTAATGATAGAGGCGGCAGTGGTTCCGCACTGTGCTGCTCCTTCTGTGGGTCCTGCCTACACAGGACCGATTGGCATGCAGGGCGCTCAGCTAAAAGCCCCACTGTCTAGAAGGGCAGTGTGAGCTGATCCAACTTCCCCAGAGCCACACGCTGAACCAACAGCTTAGCTGACACTCTCAGAGCCACCTTCACTCACACGGAAAGAAAACAAATCTGGACATGATGAGAGCAGACACCAGTGTCTCCATGATTCAGATGAGGGCAAGATCATCCGAGGCTGGGAAAGGAGAGGGAGAAGCTGGAAGGAGCCGGGCAGCAGGCGTTCTGGAAGTGAGCATAAGGCAGGGAGGTAGGTGGCGAGGCAGTGACTGGGAAAGTGCAACAGAACTGGCAGGTGTGCAAAGCATATGGTAGGGGGAGAGAAAAAAGCTTGTGGAGGTAAGTTAGAGCCAAATAACGAAGGGGCAGGAATGGTAGCTTGGTAAAAATCCAGAGGTATGTCTGAGGTCACAAGTGCCAGACACAGGAGCACGGAGGCAGGAGGACGCTATGGTGCTCCTGGCCTGTGAAACGGAGCTGAGGCCCAGGGCCCTCACTCCCTCCTGGGCCGTTTGCTCCCACCCCCACCACCCACCACCCACCACCCACACCCCACACACAGGAGACATTAAGTGGGGAATGGGGTGGGGCAAGAGGGCAAGGAGGCAACAGAAGCAAAGCAGGGGATCTGATCTCTCCAAATTGCCCCCTGGGTTTCCAACACAGCCTTCAGCGTATCTGCTCATCTACAACCTCTGATGGTCAAGAGAACCTTTGGAGGTAGTGGGATGAATCCTACCCCCACTTATTAGAAAAAAGTAAAATAAAAAGCCCGGAGACTCTCAAAAGGAAGTGACTTGCCTAAGTTCGTACAGCCAGAAAGTGACAGGGCCGGCATTTGAACACAGGTCTCGAGCTCTCTGCCGCGTTCCCATCCCCTGGTTTGCATCTGTTTCCGCATGCGCGTGGCGCCCCTCTATAAGGCATAACTCCCCAGCCAGCCAAGAGGCCTTCAGAAACCTGGGCTGGTGCGGGGAGCAGGGAGGACTAGGTGGGCCTGGCCTGGCCCCAGGGGAGTGCCTTGCAGGGAGGGTGCCCAGCCCCTGTCTTATTTTAAGTAGAGCCCCATGTTGAATCTGTTCCAGGAGGATGAGGCCGGAGAGGGCCGCTTCAACTTCTCCGCCTATGGGATGGGCCCCGCCTGTCTGCAGGCCAAGGATGGCATATCGGTCAAAGGCACCAACAACAACAACACCACCAACCCCCCACCTGCACCATCCAAGTCCCCAGAGGAGATGCGAAAACTCTTCATCCAGAGAGCCAAGAAGATCGACAAGATATCCCGCATCGGCTTCCCCATGGCCTTCCTCATCTTCAACATGTTCTACTGGATCATCTACAAGGTGGTGCGCAGGGAGGATGTCCACAACCAGTGATGGGTCTGGAGGAGGAGGGGCGGAGCGGGAAAGCACAGGCCCCGAGAGCCTGGGGCGGGCAGGGGGAGGGGCACGCAGCGTCTCTCTGCCTCCGCAGTCAGTGCAATGGCAAAAGGCAGCTGATGCATGACCCTTAGAATGTGGCACTATCTATTTAACCGCTGTGGGCTGGCGGGCGGGGGAGGGAGATGCTCTTCTGATACAGGAACTGAGGGGCCTGGAGGACTGGAAGGGTTGGGGGGGAGGTGGGGAATAGGGTGTAACAGCTTTCAAAAACTTGAGCCCGTGGGCTCTACAGTTTCCTGTTTGGTAGGAGAATGCAGTCTGTCCCAGAGCAGAAAGAAAGCAATGTATATATGAGAGAGATATATATTATATATATATATATATATATTCATGCTTAATATTAATGCAAAACTACAAGAACAAAAGATTTTTTCTTAACCTATCAAGCCTAGTAACTGCTTAAATTTTTAAAGTCACAGAAGTGATGGACAATTTTTCCCAGAGTGGAAACAGTCACAAATAAGCTTGCTCTGGTGTGTGTCCCACATCACACTCCAAACGCCATGCCTATCTTCAAACTGGCCCAGGTGGACACATGCCAAAAAGCCATTCATTCTGCCTCTGCTTCAAGAGGGGTGTGCAGCCAGGGCATGGGTGGTGGGAATGGGAAACGGTGGAGAGAAGGGCAGGACTAAAGACAAGCGACATTGCAGAGGCCCAGGGATTGAGAATCAAGATCACCTGCCTCAGTCCTCGTGTCTTTAGGCTGCGCATCACACCTGCTGCTCTCTGAGCCCTGTCACTTCTGTATTTCAACACCCACCTCACTTACCCTCCACCACCACCCCGAAATGGCCACCACGGTTTTCTCATTATATTGCCAATATGCAATCTTTTTTTATGGTTTAAGAAAATAACCTCAAGAAATAATATGCATAGATTGAGTGAACAGATGCACTTTTTTCAAATGTCTATTTTTTTGGTGTGTGTCTTTGAAATTGCAAGTGGGCATATATTTGGGAAGGTAGGTCATTGGGGTAAAATAGATTTATTATATAGTGGTTCTACAGAGTGAAGTTTTAAGAGGTATAAGGGTAGTACGGAAGCTGCTGCAGCTTAGATATATACGGGTGGAAAGAAACGGTCATGTTTAGAGAGTCTATTAGTTATATTTTGACATTTCATATACCACAAATAATGTGAGAAGCTTGGGGGGTTGACCCCACTATATTTTTATAAGATTTTTGGGGAGGTGCTTTAACTTTAATGTTTAGCAAAGTTAGACAACTGTTTCTCTTTCCTTCTAAGTCTAAAACGCCAGATCTATCCCAGGATAGCTAGCGAACCCCAAAACAAAAGGACTAGGAAGTAAGTTGTAAGGGGTAGGAGATCCTGCTGAAGGACACAGATGTTCGCAGATGGGAGGTCTGCGAGGGAGGCTGTGGGATTAAAGGGGGGAGCTGTTCGCAGCAGGCGCTGCCACTCTGCCACCACCACTTTGCTTGCAACAATGGCACCATTGTCTCCAGCTTTCTCTCTGCTTTGGCCAGTAACCAGTATACCAGGGTTACACTTCTTTCTTTGCACTTTAGTGTCCTGGCTTTGGATCAAAGTAGTAGGTAGATGGTGAGACATAGCTGACAATATGTTTGTGCTGTGGTGTTAAGAGTGTCCCCAACTTGGGGCAGGACAGAGATGAGACACTGGGAGCCTCGCTCTTCCCTAAAGCTTCTTCCCATAGGGAAACGTCTCCTATTCTCTGTGGCACAACAGATGACACCTACAGAGGCCCAGAACAGCAGGCCCAACAAAGATCTAAAGCGAGCTAATAAGAAAATGCACTGTACAACCAGCAACCAGAAAACGATTTGGCTTTGGGGCTTGACAGATAAAGCTGTTCACACCCAGATTCCAAGGTCAATGAGTCATTGCCTTTCCTTCTCTCATCCTGTGTTGACCAGAAAGCTACGCTGTATTGTAGCCTTGGAAATTGTGGGACAGAATCTGGAATCGCTTTTTCTTAGAAGCATTAAGGGATGGAAGAAGCCAAGTTGGGTTAGGAGCCTCTTCTAAGACCATCCTTTTCCCTACCACAAACATGTGTCTAAAGGAGGAAAAGTTAGAGAAATTTGAACAACTACTTCCACTTCAAGACTAGAATATTAGTCTTTGAACTACCATTAACGTCTTTCATTAGCACTATATTCACTTTACTAAAGGGAAGGAAAAAACACCTCAATTATAAAGTGGTACATGAGTCTTTGGAGAGGCTAATCCCTTTCATTAGCACTTTATTCATTTAAAACTCATTTTTTAATGGAAACAAAATTAAAGAAGCCCTTCTCTCTACTTTACTCATTACTGGTCTAAATTCAGAAAGACTGAAGTCTAGGAAAATCAGGCAACAAAGGCAACAGGCCTCTATCAGGGACTAAAGACAATACCAGTTGTTCTAAGATATTGTGCCTCCACTCAAAGAGCAAATCTGCAGATTTCAAACGGGGCTCCTTGGAACGGGGCGCACCATATTCAACTTGTGCGCCCTCTTGGAGCTGCCAAGTCTAGCTGACAGTGGCCAACAACGGAATCATTTCTTTTGAGACACAGAGGGGAAATGTCCCTAAACTCTTCTCAGACTATTCCATATTCGGTATCCCTCCCACCCAGAAAATAAATGTGAGTGAAAATCAGAATTTTTGTCCTGCCACTAATATGCTGGGTGACCTTGAGTAGATGATGAAACTTCCGTTTCTCTCCATACACAGTGTGGAGAGTAATACAGGTGATCTCTAATGCCCACTCCTTTCTGTTTTTATGTGCATGAACTGGTCTACAGGAAGTGCACACAACAAAATGTTTAATGTCATTTTGATTTCTGAACCCTACAGATGGATATGCACATAAATATGCACAGATACATGGACCCACACAATTCTTCTTTTTTTTTAGAAAATGAGCAGACTCATTTTTTGCTTTTGCTCTACTTTATCAAAGGGGAATAGTGATGGGGGGAAAGCACCAAAAATCAAACATAACAAACATTAGGAATGTAGCATCCTCAAGAAGACATTGTCATTAATGTATAATGTCATAAGGACTTAGCATTAAGTTACATGGATTTCATCATTATAGAAAATCAAACTAGATAATCTAGGCCAAATATTTCTTCAGGTGGCTCCAACAAATAGGCCAATACTTTCTTAATTTTCTGTTTAGTTTGTGCACAGAAGACATCGTGCCTTAGAAATACACATGCCAAGTGCTACTGTAGAGAGGAGGAACTGAATTAGGTTTAATGAGTGGTTTACTGGTTTCCAAACCCTTTACATGTATAGACCACTATTTACGCATGGAGAGAGAATAAGACATGACACAGAGGAGTTGGTGATTTTACCCACCTCCAAAGCTCTAGCTATTCCTAAGAGCCAAATTAGGAGCTATCAATGAAGCAAATAGGTAAGACCAGTAACTTCCCACCTATTAGTTTAAGCATCTCATGTTTCAAGAACAGCCAAAATAAATGGCTCATCTCTGCCACCCTGTGGTCCTTTCAAATATTCGCAGGTTGATTCTTAGCTAAGGCTACAGGAAATGACCAAGGACAGGTGTGAAAAGAAAGAAAAACGAGTGTGTGTGCATGAGGGGGAGAGAGAGAGAGACCTTGAACTTAACTCTATTATTAGTTCAAGTCTAGGAAGATAAAAGGTAATTTGATCAAAATTATGTCCTTATATGTTGTCAATAAATAAGAAATGTAACCCTCTAAGAAGCTCACCAAGATTTTTCATAGGCTATTGTTTTCATACTGGGAAGAACATAAATATGATGGAAAATGGTTCCTTTCCTTCAAAGTATACATTTTTATAAGCATCATTAAAAAAGAGGAGTTTTGTGAGGCTCCATGATTTTAGATTGTAATTGATTGGTGCCCCAGTTAAGCTGGTACCATCACTGTTGACAGTCGATCTTTTGTGAAAATTGGGTTCCTTACTGAAACACACTGAAATACAAGGGAGTTGAGTTGTCATCATGTCTGCTGTAACTGTCTCCTTAGAAGAATCTGGAATGCAGAGGGCTTGCTGGTAGTACAATTTGTATCAGCTTTAGGATTGGGGTCACCATCTCAGATTTGCCGCTATTCCCCAGTCCAGCTGGAAGCCATCTGGTTTGTTCAGTGAGCTCCTGCACATGCTATCCACCTTCTACCCCAACTCTAAAGAGGCAGGCAAGATCGCGCTTTCCCTGTGGGCTGCTTCTCGGGTTAGAAAGCTGGCACTCTGGGGGGCTGGTGAGGTCTGCTGGGAAAAGGTGACGGGATCTCTAGCCCGATATTAAAGCATCTTTAATTCACAAACCAACCAAACCAAAAATTCTCTAAACAGGCAAGCAGGACATATGTTCTTAAAGTACCATTTAGCTTTATTTCCTCTATTCAGCCCCTTTCTCTCAGAAACCAATTCCAGAAATTTGAATTAAGAACATTCCTATTTTCCTGCAGTTCTATGAAGCCAGAAACAGGAGCTTATTCTGACCAAAGGAAGGCATAAAAGAAATACACCTTGACTGATCTGGCCTGCTTTTAACTACTTGTATCAGTGTAAGAAAGAGTGTATGCTGGAAAGGTTATGGTCCCACGGTATCCTGAAATCCCAATGGGTAGGGAGAACATCCTTGGACAGGTTGAAATCCCTATAAAGAATCTCT
>PVKE010049505.1:0-11247 GCA_004027555.1 Craseonycteris thonglongyai | reverse complement strand
TTATTTTTCTAGACAGAAGCTTGCCTGGATCTTCAGTGCATAACGTGGATAAAGGCAGAACCCTCTGGTTGAATTTGGGGAAAGAGTAAAGACACCCTCTCTGAGGCTCCAGGTAACCCAGCTTGGATGCTCACGATGATGGAGGCGTTTTGCCACTAGGAGGAGTTTTGGAAAATCTGTGATGGTTCTACCAATTTTCATAGTGATAAGATGGGATATTATGGTTATTTAGTAGGCGGTAGCCAGAAATGTCAGATGTCCTGCAAAGTGCAGGACAGTTCTTGACATTAAAGACTTGTCCTGTATCTTCCTTGTTTGGCATGATTATCTTCCTAGACATTCATGTAAATGAAAAAGCGGTTTGTAAGTACCTGAGCCTACAACCCCACTCCATTTCACATATGGTAAGTAGCATTTGTTACACAGTTTTAATGCACACTGCCTTCTCTGGAAATGCTGGAGTAATTGGGAGAAGAGTGTACTGTTTTTTTGATTTTCTTAGGTAGGAGCTTCACCAGGAATTGCTGACCAAGAGACATAACAGATGGGTTAATATCAAGGATTCTGGAGCCAGCCTGCCTGGCGTGAACTCCCAGATCCTACAATTACAAGTAAGCTGTGTGTGACACTGGCCAAGTTACTTAACCAGTCTGTGTCTGTTTCATTAGCTATATATTGGAGATAGTAACCATACCTACTCAAATGTAAGAATTAAGTGAGTCAATAATGTAATATACTTAGAATAGTTTATGGCACAAAATAAATGCTCTGACTTTATCTTGGAAAATCATATCACTATGACAATGCTACTTACATTATTTGTGGCTCTAATAAAACTATAGCTGCATTGTTCTGCAGTTGTGGTTACATTGCTAATAATTATAAATATGAATATGCATATTTGTTTTCTTTAAAAGTATTATCTATAAGAAAAGAGCATTGAAAATAAATTATTGACTGTTGTCCTATTTCACAGAAATATAAATGAATCAGTAGGATGCACCTAAATGTTTTATCGTGCTTTCTAGGGTAGCCATGCCCAATCTTTGACACTAAGTGTGCATTATTTTATTCAAAATACTTTTTTTGGTATCTCAAATTTAAAGTTTCTGTTAATTTTTTCAAGATTGTGTGTAAGCAGTTTATATTTAAAATGTTTATTTCAGGAGAGTAAAGAAAGCATTACAAAATGCTTGTTAGTAACAGGGAACATTAAGTGTGATTATGTGGGGAGCCCCTGCAATAGACGAATGAGAATCAGCTGGAACTCTTCAGTTTCTGTCTAATGAAAGCAGAGTTATTCTGGGTAAAGCTGAGAAGAAACAAGAGGTTTCTCTAGCCCACTCTGTTTGTCTCTCAGCCCACAGAGAACCTTTAAATTTCTGGTAAACACATCTTAAAAATAGCTCTAGAACAGAGATTCTCATAATACAGCTTAACTCCCAGTGGCGAGCCTCTTAGTAGACTGAGAATGAATCCACCAGCAATGGGATTGTTCTCAATGACATTGACTAAGGGCTATTAGCAATGAATATATGAAAAAAAAAGTATATTAAGAACTCCTAATATCTGTCATCTCTATTGTAAAATTAGACATTTCTCAAGTTTATTCAAGAGTCAATAGGTATCTGTTCACACAGACAATATTCTTAGAATTTGAGGGAAGGATGCTTTGTTAACTGGACTTTGCAAGTGTTTCAAGTTGGCTATGGCTTTTAATAACTGCACTCCTTGATTCTAATAATATTATAATTGGTTTTGTTTCTTATGAATTTGTCTTTTGCATGTAGTGCTGTTCATTTTATTATTATTTTGGGCCAATAATTTGTCAATAACAAGACTTCTAGGTAATTGCATTTTAATTAAAATGTGAAATGTCTATAACCAACCCTGAATTTGCTTTTCCCATGGTCATTATTTGTCAATTCAACGAGTTACTACTTAACTGGAAAGTGAAAGAAAGATAAAGGAGGTGGGTAGAATTTCTAGCTCTTCCTAAAAGGACTAGGGTTGATAATATTTCAGAGACTCCTCTAGATAAGAAAAGTATAACTGGGGTGAGGATGGGGCAGAGAACACCCCAGGCCATGATGCCCTGTAGGAAAGGCAGGGAAAGTAGATGCCCATCTAAAGACAGTTTCTGTTAACGGCAGTGATTGTTTTTATCTGAAAGCACATTTGGAAGACACATCAGGTAGGCTAAATTCACAGATGAAAGTTTTCTGGAGAAACCTGCCTGGAAATATAGTGAACAGACACGTCAGATCTGAAATAGCATTTCTTTCAGGCACTTGAGAGAGTTTTCTGTTAGGAATTTGGGGCTTCTTTTTTTTTTTTTAACCAGAATTCATTAATCTATGAGCAAGAACAGAAATTTCCAGGATTTACCAGGAATGCCAAGGATCTCTGTCCTAATAGACATGAGAGTGCCAAGCAATTCAATTATAAATGAATCTATCCATGGAATTTTTGTGGTCTAGCTTACTTTACATCAGAACACATCTGTATTTTTTTCTGGACTAACAGAATATGTAAGGAGGATGACTAGGAGACTAAATCTCATGCAAGTACCGGTCCATTTTCTTTTTTTCAGTGGATTTTGCATGAGTCCTAGAAGTGAAAATTACTGTGTTAATCTCCATTTCCTAGGAAAGGTTTTACAAAAGTACCTAGTATCCTAGGTTACAAAATGGTCCTTGGTTTTTCTTTCAGCTCTAGAATTCCATGATTTCAGAAGAAATCACTGAGCTTTATATTGACCCCAGTTCTGCTCACTTTAAACTCCTTTGCCACAGTTCTTTTTAGTTTAAAGCAGAACCTAGAAGAATAGACTTCCTTTCTTATTCTTTTTCACTTATATTTTAATTAAAATATATTGAATCTATTCATTCAACTAACGTGAATTGGAGAGTATTTATATGCCACTTATTTTTCTAGGTTTAGGGATGCAGAGATAGAAAAAGTGATTTCAATTTACTCAAAGTTCAGAGCTCTCTTGGTATAGACAAATGAAGTAATGAAAGTGCAGTGAGTAAACATTGTGTTTGAGATAAGTAAGGTGTGATGTGGGAATAGAGTATTTGTTTGCAGCGCCCTGAATCCAAAAGGCATTGTACAAGTAAAGATACCACTACTCTGTTGAGAAAAAGATTAGATATATCTTTGTGCATTTCCAGACTGCCAAATTTCTCCCCCTTTTAATTGGATTGGGACACACAATAGGTCTTTCTGAATGCAAATGTTACCACTGATGACACTTGTCACCCCTTCTTTGGGCTTCTCATCGGAAGAGTATAATGAGGAGTAGAACTTGGTTAATGCTTTCTAACCTTACTCCATAAAAAATAAACAATGTTTAACCGTTCTTGAGGGTTTATTCTATGTGAGGTAAACCCAATATTTATCTAAATTCAGCATCATCTAAAATTTAAATGTAACTACACCACTCCTGATTAAAAGCCTTGATGGCTTCCTTTGTCTAGAATCAAGATGGTAAAGGCCAGTGTCCTTCGGTGTGATATGTTAGGCTCTCTATGAGCTATCTGGTCATTTCTCCAGTCTCTCATTTCTTGCCTTCTCTTCTCTTTGACTATATATTTCAGCCATACCTGTAGGTCTCCCAATATACCTTTTTTTTTTCCATATTTTTGTCTTCATCATTTTACAGTGCCTAATATTTACTTGTTTTATTTCCCTACTCTTTGAACACAGCTCCAATGTAACCCCTGCTTGGACATTTCCTGCTAGTGCCAGGCCGGTGCTGCCTGTCCTGTATGTGCATCTTTATGACCAGAATGTACCACATGACATGGACAGTCAAGTGTTTCTCCTTTCTCTAAGTCTGTGAATTCCTCAAGGACAGAAACCAGGCCTTATTCATGCTGACATTGTCCGCATTGGGCATGATAGAGCCTAGTGGATGCTTAGAACACATTGACCACCAAGTCCGGACCCAGAACTTGTACCACTGCACAGCAGTTAGGAGCTTGGGTCCTGCACTATTGATTCCTTCAGTGTCATGTAGACAAATGACTTAAATGCTCTGAGCTTCAACTTTCTCATTTATGAAATGATAACACGTAGTACTGTCTTCACCGTGGTTGTTGTGAAAACCAAATACAACAGTGAATGTCAAATACATAGCAAGTTGTTTTGTAAATAATAGCCACTTATAAATGGTAATTGTCATAAATTCTCATCATTCCATTTAGAAAAGATCGTATCCAAACCCAAGACAGAAGCACCCCTGTTTAAGGCTTCAAAGCCTTCAGAGAAAATGTCCCTAGATTTATTTCCTTGCCATTTGCTAGTGCTTGTCAATCCTTGCAGTCAGAAAACAGAGGGAAAATGGATCATATTATGTATCACTCATTTTTTTATTCCCTTTTCAATGGTTTCCTTCTCTGCATTTGAAAAAAGATTATAGACTTTGAAATGAATTCAGAAAGTGAAGGGAGGTAGCCTGTGGTATATGAATAAAACTTAGTCCATGATAAAATTATCAGACTTGCCACTTTTTCAATCTTGCCCACCAACACACTTTAATAAAGCCATTTCAGTCTGTAATTCTTTCTGATTTATTCTGGGGACTTTCTAATCCATAGAGATAGGTTTCATAGCCAGTGAGCTAGAAATGTTGGTGAATAAGTGGCAGAAGCATGATATAGCCCTTAAATGATACAGACTTTAAAGAACTAACAATAATTTTAAGTATTAAGTGAATGTGATATAACAATATAATAGCTACCATTTCTTGTTTGCCTATTATGATAAGCACTTTCCATGTATTTTTATATTCAATAACCACAACAATTCAGTGAGACAGGTACCATCCTTATTCTCATTACAGAAATTTAAAAAACAAAAATAACTGAGGGTTGGGCATTCTAGGATTTATTCAACCTCAAGAGCTATAAAGAGGCAAACCTGAAACACTAAACCAGTTCTGTGTGACTCCTAAATTCATATTCTTTATTATTTCACTGAACAAAAACACATACATACACACATACATGTTCATATACATATATGCACACATGTGAAAGCAATAGATGTAGGCTACTAATTGAATATATACACCTGCAAGTGAAATATAAAATATTAAACTTTTTTGCTTCTTATTAAAAGTTCATGTTGACTCTTGTCAGTAATAAATAAACAAGGTTTAAGACATTTGTTTTGGCCTATTCCTGTAGACCATGGAGTTCACTTGAGTTCCATTTCAGGAGTGACTTTAGCATCAGAGTCAATGGGGACAAGACTGGTATTTTTATCCTGATAACCTTTGAACTGTCAAAGCTCCCAAATGCAAGTTACAACATTTACTGCCTGTTTTGTTGTTTGTTTGTTTTTTAACTTCTCTGCCCAGCTCACTGTTCAGTTAACATCTGCAGCCTCTGGAAAAATTCAATTCACTCTTTTCCCTGATTAGCAGACCCCCTCCTTGCCTCCAGCTCAGTTCATTATTAGTTTGGTTGTTATTTCCAGATAGCTGAGACATTGTCTGCCTTTTAAGTACAACTTGCTTTTTCTCAACCTAAATTGTTGAACTTCAAAGATTTGGAGCATTATAACATTATTTTAACTCATGCCACTAAGCACATAACCCTTTTGATTATTATTGGGTCATAAATTACTCCCTGGCCTTTCCCCACTGCCAGGTTTGCAGATAACTGCTGAGAGCATATTCTGAGATGCCTCTTGGAAAATATAATTTTCCTCTACTTGTTACATGTCTTGTTATCTCATTATACTGAGTGAAGGAGAGAGATCAATAGAATCTTTGAATCAAATCAGCTGGGTTGGTGTGAAAAATTAGGTAGTGGTTCCTAATGCCAACTCTCTGCTTTTCCTGAACAAACTAGAGAATTGGTGTTGTTCATGTCTGCTCAGATGACAGGGAAGTCCAAGAGGAAACAGCCAAGTAGGAAATGTTGCTAACAGTTCCTCCCTTCTTTCTTTTTATTCCCTCCCTCCCTCCCTCCCTTCCTTCCTCCGTTGCTTCCTTCCATCCATCCATTTAAGCCATCCATGATATTATCAGTTATTGAATGTCTACTTTGGATAAAGCACTGTGTAAAGCTCCCAGATTTAGAGACTAGAAACAAAGATTAATCAAATTTAAGCTTAGCCTCAAGTTGTTTTTATAATACTAGGGGAGGCAAAACATCCAGAGCAAATAGGCAACTAAAACCCAACATGGAAAATGCTTTGTGCCCTAGACAGGCCCACAGGTATGCCTATGGAAGTTCAGATTCAAGATTCTTTCTGAGGAATTAGGGCATCTTCATAACTGGCAGCATTTGAAATGGACTCTTAAAAAATATATGAGTGTTGGGAATGGGGGCAAGATTTCAGGTGGAGGAATATAGAATAAGAGAGAGATGAGAAGTCCCATGTTTTTATCAGTTTCTTCACTCCTACTCCACGCCGCTGGGCTTCCAGGCCAATAATCCCTGAGCCATAACCCCTTAAGACCCTTTTCCATTTATTTACCCAGATCAAACTGTTCTATGTTAGATGGATATTCAGGCTTTCTAGGTGACCAACCAGCTAATCTACTGATCTGTTCACATGAAAAGATCATTTGTCTACTGTCTTATTTAGTTGAAGGTACTTGTTCATATTTTAACAAAGAATTTCTAAGAGGTGACTTCAGTTCTACTCATATAGGATTAGATTATGAGGGTTCCTTTTTTTTTTTTTTTTTTTTTTAAGGAAGGAGGGAATACTTTCAATATGTCCTCATAGATAACTTGGTGTTCTCTTTGTCAAAAGTTATTTGGCACAAGAAAGCTTGATCAGGTTCTGGATTTTGTGGGCAAGATAATTTGCATTGGGGGAAGCCAGGATGGCTCAGTGGGTTAAGCGCTCACTTTGAAGCGCCGGGGACTAGGGATCGAATCCCGGCCCCGGCCCCGGCCCGTGTGGAACCATATGCTGAACTGGGAGCTCCCCCAGTTTAGTTCTCTCTCTGTCTCTGCATCTCTCTCTCTCTCTCTCTCTCTCTCTCTGTATCTCTCTCTCTCTCTCTCTCTCTCTCTCCTCTCTGTCAAAAATAAATAAATAAATAAATAAAATAATTGTTTCTTTAAAAAAAAAAGATAATTTGCATGTAACCAATTCCTTTTGTGTGAGGGGGGTGGGGGCAGATAAATTATTTGGGGGAAAATGATGAGGTTTAGATGGGGAACCCTATAGTATATTAGAGTCAAGCCTGTCTTAGAAATCAAGTAACTCTTTCCACTAAGTCTATATTAAGGAGAACAGAATATCTCCTCAAAGTGGCACAAAGCTCTATTTCACGAATCTCATGATTCAAAGTTGTCTGTTCAGATTACTGTGTAAAGGATAAGGGAAGGAAAATAGGCTATTGACCAAAATAACATTATGTACCAGACACTATTTTATAATAAAGGTATTTCTCCTATACAACACTCCCCTGTCACATCATCCCACTCCCATTAAAATGTTATTTCGACCTGTGCCTGTGTGATCTGGCCTCTGCTTACCTCTTTCTCCTCATCTCCTGTCACTGTCACCATTACTTAACTTGTTTCAGTCATACTGAATTTCTCCACTAACTATCGTAACTTCATTTTTCCTAGAGGCTTTTTGTACTTCCTGTATCATCGCCTAGATGGCCACACCCCTACCCCCACCCCTACCCCCCACCCTAAACTGTAAACGTCAAGAGACTAAAAATTTTTCCTTGCTGACTGGTAAACACTCAAAGCCTAGAACACTGCCCAGCACATAATGAGCATTTCATTGAAATGTGTTAAATTAGTGGTATTGGTGTCCTTGTTTTAGTGGAGCACGTTGTGCTCAATGGAGATTGACTATTTTCTCAGGATTACCAGTCTAGTAGCTGAAGCAGCTGGGGATGAAATCTTAAAGCTTCTTCTTCTTTCTGTACACCAAAATTACCTTAAAGGGATGCTGCAGGAAATTCCTCCCTTGTATTGTCAAGTTTGATGTAAGCCATATCTTTGTTCTGCAATACCTCATATAATTGGGTATCTCTTTTTCCTCACTTCCCACTTCAGTAAAACCTAATCTGGGTTGTCATCTTCTGTAGAATAACCGTGGCAAGTTTACTATATACAGTAATCATTAAGTAATGCACAAAGTATATTAATTTTACTTAATACAACTAATACTAATGATTCATTCATCCTCCCTCCCTCCCTTCCTCTCTCCCTCCCCTGCATTATTTGACAGGGCTTATTTCACATCTCTTAGGTCACTTCAATGAGTATCAGAGCTGAAAGACATCTTGGCAAGAGACAAGTAGAGAGGAATTCTTTCAATGTCACATATATTCCTGCAGTGGATTTCCACACTCTTTCTGATATGGCCAGCAACCTATAGCCTGCACATGATAAAAACAAAAGGAATAAAAAAGCTGAAAGTGAAATCTATCCTAACACCCTAAATGTTTCCTTTGCCTCATGTTAACATTTGTTATAACCCAACTTCCCTGAAAGCTTTTTCATTTATTTTATCTGTGCTTTTTTAATTATGTGGAGACATGACAGGGTCATATCTCAGTGTCGTTTTAATTGGAAGTATTGATGTCTGAAGTTGCACCCTGCTGGGGAAATTTTAATTATGATCCACGTGTCCCCCATCTGAATGTTCTGTGGCAAATTGTAATATTTTTCATAGCTGTCTCTTTCCTTACCACCCCTATAGGAGGAATATACATCTATGTTCTTTGTCACATTGCCAGAACTAGCCTTGTGACTTGCTTTGGCCATTAACGTGTAAGTGAATAAGGTGTAGGCTGTATCCAAGCAGATGCTCCCTGGATGTACAAAGGGGCTGTTCTCAGTCTGATGTCCATAAAGGGAAGATGTATGGCAAGTTAATAATAGACCTGGAGCAGAGCTGCTGCTGAATTGCAGCCTTATATAATATGTACAAGAACCCTCGTATTGTTATTACTGCAATTCATTGAGAAACATTAAGTTTGCTTGCTAGCATAGCGTGAACTAAGTAATCTCGGATTGAAGATACATCAGAGATGATGTATCCCATTTTGGACTTCCTCCAGAATATTCTAACAAACAGCCACCAAGCCACTGCTTGAAAATCTCTACTCACAAGACCCTACCTTATCAATTATTTAAGCATTTTTTGGAACTTAATCTTATTCAAGTGATATCAAAGATATCATCTAAGCTGTACCTGCACAGTTAATTGCTCATAATTCCACTTTACACTTTCTTAAATAAATTTGCTTAACAAGGACACTTGTTATCACTACTGTTTAAATCTTGCTTTAAACAGAAGGTCATTTGATAAAAATAGATACTATAGAAACTAAACAATATTATGAATTCTGGCTGTGCTCTATTCCTGTAGTTATGAGCCTTTTTATTAACTAAAAATTTTAGGGAGTCTTTGCGAATTGAGCTCTATTCCTTGTAGAAAGAGAAATCAATAAAGGGCAACTGACTCTGTGACTCAGGGCTGTTCTTTTTGTGCCTGTCCCTGTTCCACAGGGACACAGGACTCTCAGGAAGACACACCAGTGTTCTGAAGCTTTTCAACAACTTCTTTTATAATAATATGTCAATATTATAGGTATTAACTTTGATGAAAAGGTAATAAAATTTTAACTTTCCTTGTACTTTTATACCATCACCTCTCCCCACAGTCTGAAATCTTTCTTTTTTCAGAATAAACATCTCCAAGTCCTTCAGCTTTTTCTTGTTTACTGTGATTTCTCAACTCTCCCCAAATCTTTCTTTCCTGCCTCATCTTCTCCTTTTCAAATTCCCTCACTCTGGTGAAAAAGTGAGTGAAACTCATGTATGAACAATTTCATTGGTCTGAAAATGACTTGTGTAAAATTCACTTTTTTTTTTTTTTCCTCTATCTTCCAAATTTACTAAGACATGATGAGAGACTTTGGAAAACAACAAAAGACTAATGATTTACTCTCTGATCCAACTGCAAAAATTCTTTCCTCTCTGGAATATCATGAGAAGTTTCCTTCTTGAAGCCTTTACCATTAGTTTTGGAACCAGCAAAACTTGAAGCTATCCTAACCCTAGGGGCAAGTTTTGTTTTAACCATTTAATTATCAAGAAGGGATTTTGGGGTTGGGGGGTGGGGAGGGGAGCCGTGGTGGCTCAGTGGGTTAGGCGCTCACTCTGCAGCCCCGGGGACCAAGGATCGAATCCCGGCCTGGCTGTGTGGACCCATATGCTGAATTGGGGAGTGCCCCCAGTTCAGTTCTCACTGGGGTGTGAACCCAGCCCAGTTCCTGCCCTGTGCAGTCCTGTTCCCACCTGTGGAATGAAACTATGTGGAAAAAAACCATGTTGTGCAACTGTGGAGACTGTTCAGGGCCCTCCCCCTTCTGTCTGTCTCTGTATCTCTCTCTCTCGCTCTCTCTCTCTCGCTCTCTCTCGCTCTCTGTCAAAAATCTTAAAAAAAAGAAAAAAAAGAAGGGATTGCGGTTGCTCTTCCTACAAATTAATTGCCTCTTGTTCCCATTCCAGAAGAAATGCATATCAGTCAAGTGTGAGATTGTAGCAGCAGGAAGTAGTCAAAGAGGGTGGGAAGGCAGGGCAATTTCACAGTCTGGGAAGAACCTGATTGTCACACAACCTGGCAGACTCTTGTGTAGGTGAAGCTATTAGACTGCCCGACTGTCCGTGTGGCTTGACAACGTCAGCCACAGACGTGCTAAATCGTACACTTCCCTGACAGGAAATCCTGGGCAGTAATTCCTTCTTTGAGTTAAAATAGCTTTCAGACCTCTGTCTACAGGGAGACTAACTGAACTGCTCGGCAATGAATGCCTGATGGAAGTTCCTGTGTGTGTGCAATGGGGAGAACGCTGCTCTTCCCACCCCCACAATTGCCCGTTAGCATGCCGCGTGCTTAACCAACAGCACCAGAGATGGGGAAGAAGCTGCCCAGCCATTTAAACTGTTCTGCCATTCTGCTTCTCTCCCAAGACTCCTTTGTAATTTCTTTTTTTTTTTTTTTTTTTAAATATTTATTTATTTTTATTGCTTTTTGTCAGAGAAAGAGAGAGATACAGAGACAGAGACAGAGAGAGAACTGAACTGGGGGAGCTCCCAGTTCAGCATATGGTTCCGCACGGGCCGGGGCCAGGATTCGATCCCTGGTCCCCAGCGCTGCAAAGTGAGCGCTTAACCCACTGAGCCATCCCGGCTTCCCCATGTAATTTCTTTCTTAGTATTTTTCTCCTAGACCGAGGAGGAT
>PVKE010049504.1:0-11244 GCA_004027555.1 Craseonycteris thonglongyai | reverse complement strand
CAACTATGGAGACTGTTCTGTTCTGGGCCCTCCCCCTTCTCTCTGTCTCTGTATCTCTCTCTCTCTTTCTCTTTCTGTCAAAAATAATAAAAATAAATCTTTAAAACTAAAAACAAAAAACAAAAAAACCCAACTCTTAATGAAATAGGTATAGAGGGACCTTACCTCAACACAATAAAGGCCAAATATGAAAAGCCCACAGCCTACTTAATGAATGGGAAAAAATAAGAAACTTTCCCTCGAAGATCTGGTACAATGCTAAGTTGCTCAATCTTCCCTTTTCTTTTTTATTTTATTTTTTTTAATTGTTCAATTTAATGGGGTGACATTGGTTGGTAACAGTTAGATAATTTCCAGATGTACAAGCCCACATCACATCACCCATGCATCGAATTATGTGCCCACCACCCAGAATCAGCTCCTCTTCCATCACCATATATCCGGTGCCCACTCCCACCTCCCCCCACAACTCTCCCTCTCCCCTCCTCCCCCCTCCCAAGGTAACCAACAAACCATTGAGTATGTCCATAATGCTGGTGCCCTCTCCCACCTCCCCTCCCTCTCTCCCTCACCCCTCCTCCCCTTCCCTCAGGCAATTACCAAGCTATTGAGTGTGTCCATAGGTCTCTGTGTCTTTGTTACTTTCAGTTTTATATTCCACCTATAAGTGAGGTCATATGTTTCCAGATTCTTTCAGTCTGACTTATTTCGCTTAATAAGATGGTCTCTGGGTTCACGTTTTCTTTTTAACATTGTTATGGAAGTCCTAGCCAGAGCAATCAAACAAGAAAAAGAAATAAAACCCATCCAAATCAAAAAAGAAGTGAAATTATCTTCATAAAAATGTAAAAACAAATTTATCCAAAGACTTTAAAGACCTGTCCACTGAAAATTATAAAACATGATTATACATGTATACAACCCTAAAGATTTCCCAAAATTTTAAGTTCCCTGTATACCTATTTCATTTATAAACTCAGTACAGTTACAGAATATAAATCAACATACAAAAATCAATCACTGTTCTATACATAAACAACAAATTATCCAAAAAGAAGTGTTAAAAAACAATCATATTTACAATAGCAACAAAAAATATATGAAATGCTTAGGAATAAATGTAACCAAAGAAGTGAAATACTTGTACACTGAAAGTTATAAAACACTGATAAAAGAGATCAAAGAAGACACAGGTAAATGAAAAGACACTCTTATTCATGGATTAGAAAAATTGATATCATTAAAATGTCCATAAAACTCAAAGTGATCTACAGATTTCCATGCCATCCTTTTCAAAATTCCAATGGAATTCTTTACAGAAATAGAACAAATCTGGGAGATGTCATCAAGATGGCAGCAGGAGAGGAGCTCATGAAACCTCTCCTGGAAAGAACAACAAATTGAACAACTAAAATCCAACCGAGGAATCCCTAAGCAACACACAGAAGTAAAACAAACCTATCATAAAATTTACATGGAACCACAAAATACCCCAAATAGCCAAAGCAGTCTTGAGCAAGAACTAAGATGGAGGCATCACATTTCCTGATTTCAAAATATGTTATAAAGCTGTAGTCATCAAATCAGTATGATGCTGGCATTAAAAAAAGAGAATACAGAACCCAGGAATAAATCCACACACCCACAGTCAAGTGATATTCAACAAGAGTGCCAAGAACAAACAATGAGGAAAAGATAGTCTCTTCAATAAGTGATGTTGGGAAAATTGAGTATCCACCTACATAAAAATATGAAATAAGACCCTTATTTGACACCATATAAAATATCAACTCAAAATGGATTAAACATTTACATGTAATATCTGAAACCATAGAACTTCTAGAAGAAAACATAAAGAAAAAGTTCTTGACATTGATCTGGGCAATAATTTTTTGGATATGATACCAAAAGCTCAGGCAACAAAAGCAAAAATAGACAAATGAAATTGCATCAAATTAAAAAGCTTCAAAACTGGCCCTAGAGGCAGTGCAGATGTGGCGGCCGTGTCTCATTTGTGCCATTAGGTGGCAGAGAGAAGCAAGGCGGGCCTACGCTCAGCGTTCTGGTCCGTGAACACCTGGGTGGTTAATGGTCTGACACTTGGCAAAGTGTATTGGACTGTTGGTGTGTCCCAGCAACCTACAGCCTATTAAGTAAAAGCTCTTAAAAAAAAAAAAAAACTGAAAAACTTCTGCACAGCAAAAAAAAAAAAATCAACATAGTAAAAAGGTAACCTCTGAAATGGGAGAAAATATTTGCAAACCATATATCTGATAAGAGGTTAATATCCAAAATATATAAGGAACTCATACAATTCAACAGCAACAACATCAACAAAAGATTATAAAATAAGCAAAAAAAAAAAATCTGGGTAGACATTTTTTGTCATTCAATCTCTATTTTTTATTTTTTATTTTTTTTTAAGATTTATTTTTATCATTTTTGACAGAGAGAGCGACATAGACAGAGACAGAAAGAAGGAGGAGGACCCAGAGCAGTCTCCATAGTTGCACGTCATCAGTTTTCTACATAGTTTCATTCCACAGGTGAGCACAAAGCTGCACAGGAACCAGCTAGGGGTGGGAGCTCAGGGCTGCACAGAGCAGGAAATGGGGGGCCTCCCTTGTGGGAGGCACGCCTGGGATGGGAACCGAACTAGGGGGCCTCTCATATAGGAGGCTCACCCCAGTGAGAACTGAACTGGGGGCACAACCTAGCTCAGCATATGGGCCCACAAGCCAGGGTTGGGATTCGATCCTTGTTCCCTGGGACTACATCATGAGTGCTCAACCCACTGAGCCATCCCGACATCCCCTCTGGTTTTTTTTAATTAAATTTATTGAGGTGACATTGGTTAATAAAATTATTTAGGTTTCAAATGCACAATTCTATATTATCTATTTATATATATTGCACTGTCTGTTCACCACCCGAAGTCAAATCTCCTTCCATCACCATATATTTGACCTGTTTTTTCCTCTTCTACCTCCCCCTCTGCCCCTACCCTCTCATCACCACTAAACTGCTGTCCGTGTCTTTGAGATTTTGCTTGTTTGTTTGTCTTGTTCATTTATTGCTTTCAGTTTTATATACCACATATGAAATAATATGGTTCTCAACTTTCTCTGTCTGACATTTCCTTTAGCATGATGATCTCAAGATCCATCCATGTTGTTGCAAATGGCAGTCTTTCGTCTTTTCTATGTCTGAGTAGTATCCCATTGTGAATATGCACCACATCTTTATTATCCAGTCCTCTACCAAAGGACACTTAGGCTGTTTCCATGTCTTGGCCACCATGAACAATGCTGCAGTAAACATAGGGGTGCATCTATCTTTATAGATAAATGTTTTCAGATTTTGGGGGGTAGATACCCAGAAGAGAGATTACTGGGTCATATGGTAATTCTAGTTTTAGTATTTTGAGGAAATTACTGTTTTCCACAGTGGTTGTACCAATTTACATCCCCACCAGCAGTGTATGAGGGTTTCTTTTTCTCCACAATCTCTTCAACACTTGTTATTCCTTGTCTTGTTGATAATAGCCTCGACTAAACATTTTTTAAAGAAAATGAAAAGATACTCAACTTTACTAATCACCATGGAAATTAAAATCAAAGCCACAATGAGATATCACCTCACACCTCCTAGAATGGCTATAAAGACAGAAGATAGCAAGTGTTGGTGACAATGTGGAGAGAAGGGGACCTTTGTACACTGTTGGTGGGAATGTAAATTGGGGCAGCCATTATTGAAATTGTCATGGAGGTTCCTCAAAAAATTAAAAATAGAACTACCATATAGTCCAGCAATTGCACTTCTGGATATATATCCAAAGGAAATTAAATCTGAATCTTGAAGATTTTATGCACTCCCAAGTTCATTTCAACACTATTCACATAGCTAGTATAGAAACACAACATAAATGTCCATGGACTGATGACTGGGTAAAGAAAATGTGGTCTATATACACAGTGGAACATTATTCAGCCTTTAAAAAGAAGGAAATCCTGCCATTTGTGACAACATGAATGAACATGGAGGATATTACACTCAGTAAAATAAGCCAGAAGTAGAAAAACAAATACTGCATGATCTCGCTTAAATGTGAAATTTAAAATAGTCAAACTCATAGGAACATAGATTAGAATGGTGATTACTCAGGGTGAGTGGGAGGTGGAAATGGAGAGATATTGGTCATGGAGTACAAAGGTTCAGTTACACAAACTGAATAAGTTCTGGAGTAATGTGTACAGCAATGTGATTATAGTTGACAAAATTGTATTGTGTGCTGAAATAAGAAAGTAGATCTTGGGTATTCAGAATACAAAAAAATAGAGACAAAAAGGAAATTGGTAACTGCATGAGGCAATACATATGTGGATTGACTTGGTTGTGGTGAAACACAGCGGTACAATATTTTACAATGTAATATCAGGTCATCAGGTTGTGCACCTTGAATATATACAATTTTTGATTGTCAAATATACCTCAGTAAGCTGGAAAAATCTTTTAAAAAATAAAAGCAATTATCTGGTCACTCTATTTGATTCATAAGTATTTACTAAGGCTTAGGTTAGGTGCTATATAGAAATATGAATAAGAAAAAAACTTGCCTTAAAATGTTCAAGTGTAGAGAATGACAGACATTTAAAAAAAAAAAATCACATTGTCTTAGTGTCCCTAATGTAACCACTGTGATATGATTTAAAGACAGGGGAAACCAGTATGACTCAGCCGGTTAAGGGCTCGCTTTGCAGCCCCAGGGACTGAGGATCGAATCTTGGTCCCAGCCCGTGTGAACCCATATGCTGAACTGGGGTGTGCTTCCCAAGCAGGAGGCCCCAGTTCAGTTTTCAGTCCCCAGTTCAGCCCCTGACCCGAGGGGGCACACCTCCCATGCGGGAGGCTCCCAGCCTAGTTCCCACCCTGCGCAGCCCCACCCACCTGTGTGGAATAAAACCATACCGAAAACTGATGATGTGCAGCTATGGAGACTGCTCTGGGCCCTCTCCCTTCTCTCTGTCTCTCTCTGTCTCTGTCAAAAACAATAAAATAAATCTTAAATAAAGATTTAAACACACACAAATAGAGACTGCACCCACCCATTCTAATGGATTTTCTATATAGTTTTTGTTTGTATATGTTTTTTCAAATATATATATATTTTTTCTTTTTATGGTGTAATTTTTTTATTGTTAAATTTTTTTGGTGACATTGGTTGGTAAAAAATTACATATGTTCCAGGTGTACAATTCTACATTACATTGTCTATGTATTGCATTATGTGCTCACCACACAGAATCAGCTCTTTCCATCACCATATATTTGGTGCCCCCTCCCTATTCCTCCACCCCACCCAACTCTCCCACCCAACTTCCCCTTTACCCTCAGGTAGCCACTAAACTATTGACTGTGTCCATGAGTTTTTGTTTCTTTGTTACTTTCAGTTTTATATTCCATATATGAGTGAGGTTATAAGTTTCTTGATTCTTTCATTCTGACTTATTTCACTTTATAAGATATTTTCAAGGTCCATTTATGTTGTCACAAATTGCTGTATTTCATCTTTTCTTATCGCTGAGTAGTATTCCATTGTGTAAATGTACCACAACTTCTTTATCCAGTCATCTATCAGAGGACACTTTGGTTGTTTCCACGACTTGGCCACTGTGAACAGTGCTGCGATGAACATTGGGATACATATATCTTTGCAGATTAAGATTTTCAGGTTTTGGGGGTAGATACCCAGAGGAGGGGTTGCTGGGTCACATGGCAATTCCATTCCTAATAAAAATGTATTTTTTATTTACCTGTATTTTTATATAATATTATAAAGTATGTTATTTTATTTTTTTTCACTCAGCATAATGTTGTTAAGATCTGACCAAGTAGTGAAGAGTACAGTCACTTGGTTTCAACTAGTGCCTGCATAATATTTCACGGTGCACATCGACAACAGTTTAGGTGTATACTGTCCCAGTGAAGATCAAACCAGCTGGTCACTGCCAACTCTTCCATTTTGCAAATAATATCCCAGCCAGCAGCATCCCTTACCAGCCCCTTTATGGACCTGTATAAACACGTTTGATGTAGAGAGCAAATTGTGGAGCTGCTGGGCCACACAGCAAACATCTGCTTGATTTGACCAAGTATCCCAAGTGCTGCTCTGACCATCAGTGCTGTCTCCACGCCATCAGTGGTGTCTCCACGCCATCAGTCATGTCTCCACTCCATCAGCTGTGTCTCCACTCCATCAGCCGTGTCTCCACTTCATCAGCGGTGTCTCCACGCCATCAGCGGTGTCTCTACTCCATCAGCGGTGTCTCCATACCATCAGCCGTGTCTCCATGCCATCAGCCGTGTCTCCACTCCATCAGCAGTGTCTCCACGCCATCAGCCATGTCTCCACTCCCATCAGCGGTGTCTCCACGCCATCAGCCGTGTCTCCACTCCATTAGCGGTGTCTCCACTTCATCAGCCGTGTCTCCACGCCATCAGCCGTGTCTCCACTCCATCAGTCCTGTCTTTACTCCATCAGTCGTGTCTCCACGCCATCAGCAGCACACGGAGTTCTCTCCAGACCGGCTGCTAATGCTGGGAGTTACCCAGCTCTAATTTTTCAAAGTCTGATAGAGCCCAGCCTCATTTCGTTTTTCAATTTGCCATTTTCTTTCCCCTGGTAAATTGTAGTGAGACTTGCAGTTCTCCTCCCCTATTAATTCCCATTCTCTTGGGGAAGCCAGGATGGCTCAGTGGGTTGAGCACTCACTTTGCAGCGCCAGGGACCAGGGGTCGAATCCCGGCCCCGGCCCTTGCAGAACCATATGCTGAACTGGGAGCTCCCCAAGTTCAGCTCTCTCTCTGTCTCTGTATCTCTCTCTCTCTCTCTCTCCCTGTCAAAAATAAATAAATAAATAAATAAATAAATAAATAAAATATTTAGAAAATAAAATAAAATTCCCATTTTCATGATTTACCCACTTTTCTATTACAATCCTTTCTTTTGCTTGTTTATTTAAGAGTTGCTTATATATTTTGAATATTAATCCCATCTCAGTTTTAGACATTGTGAGTCTCCTTTTATTCTCTATTATTAGTGGTACACTTTGCTTAACAGAAATGTTAACATTTTTTTAAAGATTTATTTTATTGGGGAAGCCAGGATACCCGGCTCAGTGGGTTAAGCGCTCACTTTGCAGCCCCGGGGACTGAGGATCGAGTCATGGCCCCGGCCCATGCGGGCCCATATGCTGAACTGGGGAGTGCCCCCAGTTCGGTTCTCACCGTGGTGAGACCCCTGCCCAGTTCCTGCCCTGTGCAGCCCCGCGCCCACCTGTGGAATGAAACTATGTGGAAAAACCGATGATGTGCAACTATGGAGACTGTTCTGGGCCCTCCCCCTTCTCTCTGTCTCTGTCTCTGTATCTATCTCTGTCAAAAGCAATAAAAATAAATCTTAAAAAAAAGATTTATTTTTATTGTTTTTGACACAGAGAGAGAGAGAGACAGAGAGAGAAGGGGGAGGACCCAGAGCAATCTCCATAGTTGTACATCTTCAGTTTTTTTTAATATAGTTTCATTCCACACAGGTGGGTAGGGGGGCCAAGCAGGGCAGGAGCCAGGCGGGGGCCTCCCACATGGGAGGCACGCCCTGGGGAGAACCTAACTGGGGGCCACACCCCAGTTCAGCATATGGGTCCGCACAGGCTGGGGCCGGGATTCGATCCTTGGACTCCGGAGCTGCAAAGCGAGTGCTTAACCCTCTGAGCCATCCTGGCATCTCTTAAATTTTAATGTAATTCATTTTATTATATTTTTGCCTTGTGTTTTTATATTTGTTTAAGAAATTACTTTCTCACCTCCAGGTTCATAATTATATTCTTCTATTTGTTCTTATGTTTACCTTATAGTTTATTGTTCTTATTTAGATCTTTAATCCATCTGGGGTCCAAGATTTTGTGCTATGTACAGATCTAGATTGCTTTTTCTCCATATACTAAGCCAGTTTTCCCAGCCCAATCTACCAAATAAGTTTTTCTCTCCCCGTATGCTGAGGGGCCCTTTTATTGTGTATTAAATCCCACATCGTCATAAACTCTGAGCTCCCCATTTTGTTCCACTTCACTATTAATAAGTTTTGCACCAACACTTCAGTGATTTCGCTATGTGGGCTTCCTAAGACGCTGTGTAGTAAGGAGGCAACACGGGGTATGAACTCCCAGGACCTCGTTAGAGCAGGAAAAGAAAAGAGTTCAAGTTAACTACCATGTTTCCAGCTTGCTGTAACTGATGAATGGTGTTCACTCAGCCAGGGATTACTGGAAGAGTTCAAATTCAAGAAGGAAAATAAGGATTCTGAGTTCAGTCTGTAAACTGTGTGAGAACATGATGTGGAGTTATACACAGAGAACACTTACAACACGTAAGAGGAGTTAACGTGGGTGGGAAAGCAGAAAACTTTGAAAAAAATCTCTCAGAAAAATTGATACTTAGCTTGGTCTTGAAGGATAAATTGGAATTAGGCTTTTTCATTTTGGGCAATAGAACCAAAAATATTATTTATTTCACATATTTATTTATTTATATTTGGATAATATGCAAATATTATGCAGTGTGAAATATGCAATGCAAAAAGGCAAAGAAAGCACAAAAATAAACCCATAAGAATAACTGAATAGAAGGGTTGAGGGGACAGGCGAGGAAACCGGTTAGGTAAGCAGGGATCAGCTCATAAAAAGGCTTGCTTGTCATGTTAGGGAGATTCGACATCACACTGAGGCAACGTGTGATGTTAAGTGTTTCAGGCGCAGGCAAAGGAAGAACTAGGGGCAAAAATGAGCCATGAAGAAGGGTTAAGGGGTCACCAAATTAATCCACATCAGGAATGACGACAGTCTGCAGTAACTATTACCGCACACAGGCGGGACAAGAGACGACATCACAGGTCTCATTATCTGATCAGAAGCACTGAATGAAGAGAGTGAGATGTGAGTGACCAGAAATTCATAGCTAGAGGATGGGTGGATAATAATACCATTCACCAAGGACTCGGGAGAAAAGTGTATGAACAGGATGCCGAGGCTCCTGGGATGTCCCGCAGGAGGCGTCCAGAGGCCATAGGGACAGACATACGTGAAACTCAGAAAAGAGGACAGAGGTGCAAGCTGACCCCCATGAGCTACTTACTCGTTAGGGTTGATATTTAAGGAATGATGCACGTGAACTACCCCAGCTGAGAATGTGCAGAAGTGTGTCAGGAACACGGCCTGAGGCCACACCAGCATGTGACAGGAGTGTGGGCAGGTCATGAGGTGCAGCAGACACTGGCCTTTGTCCGGCAGTGTGGGAAGAGTGAGGGGCGGGCTGCACACATTAAATCATGTGAGTTCCAGGGAAAGGTCAGCGAGGAAGTGGGCCTGGCAGACGTGCAATGCTCTCAAGGATACTGAAAGTGAGTAAACCTGAGGGACGAGTGGGAGCTCGGCAAGAACGAAGTGTGAAAAGAATAGTACTGCTCCATCCTCACTCCAGTGTCGTGACTAAAGGCCTGGCTGTCACCACACGCATTGTAAACTGAACCTTTACTTCATTGTTGGCTTAATATTATATCTTACCTTCTTGATCTCAGTTAACCCACACAGCGTTGTCATGGAAACACCATTTTCCTCATTTTAGTACGGAGGACACTGTGTCTTATTGAGGTCACACCGTTAAGAAGTCACTGCGATAGAAGTGGAGCGAGGTCCACTTAGTGCCCCTCGGGGCCATAGAGGAAAGAGGCATGCTCCCTCTCCCCGTACCCTACCTATAGGCTTTGCTTCATCATCTCTCTCCTAGCCTTAATGCTCGTCTAGGCCCTCCTCACATTCCTAGTGTAAGAACACCCGACCCATTTCGCACACCCACTTCAGGACGGAGCAGATGCAGTCACTCACCAGCTCATCTGTTCCCTGTAGGAAAAAACAAACTCCTTAGCTCAGCACAGACAGCTAGCTGGCCCCACTTCCCACTTGTCCCCGTCTCCTGTCACCTCAGCGCCAGCTTCTCACTCTCCTGCTGCTCCTTCTGGTCTCTGGACACTTGTGTCAGGGTTCTCTCCCCTCTGGTGAGATTTCACTTCTATGCAGACCCCAGGTGGACTGGCAGCTCCCTCAGAAGCCCTCGGAGCTCCCTCTGCCTCCAGCCCTCTGCACCTGCTTCTATCCCTCCGAGAGCCCGCCTGTCCCTGTGACCCTGTTGTGTCCACCTCGCCCCCCCCCCCTTAGACTTCAAGGTTCTCTGAGGCCGGGCTCCTTGTTGTTCATGCTGGGGAGGACTTCAGCCGTTACTAAGTTACATCCCCCATTTACTGGGTAAGAAAACTTTGGGTCAGAGAGATTTTATGATTTATCCAAGGTCACATGATTGGGGATAAGCAAAATGTGTGCTTTATCATTTAAGCCTGGAAGGTACTGGTGTAGGAGTAGTTAGCAAAGTGCCTTCCATCCATAATAATAAAGATTGCTTTCATTTGTTGATTTATTGAGAGTGGAGGTGATGTGAAGAGACAGAGACAGGGAAACCGCTGAGAGCACGGTGAATGCACAGCCTTCAGTTTGGCTCTAGGCACTGGGTCAGTGCTTCTGGACAGGGGACAGGGTGACCCCTCTGAGTGCTGTAACTGGATACTCTGCTGGAAGGAAGGTGGGGACCCAGAAATAAGAGGCAACACAGGAAATCCGTGGCCCTGGATGCAGCTACTGAACTTCACGGTGAAGGGCTTGCACAGGGAAGTGGGCAGTGTCCTGTGGACACGGGGCCACTCCCCGCTCAGCCCTGGCTTGTCACTCCCCACAGAGTTTTATGTGTATCAGAGGAGGAGCGACGGCCACGAGTTCAGTGGGACGCACCCCTTCTTGGAGCAGTACATCCACAACAGGGATGTGTTCGTCTGCTTTGACAGCGCTGTGGGGGTGTTTGTGGCTGTGACTGCGCTCGGGCGCACCACTGCCAAGAACTGGGACATCCAGAGGGAGTTCCTGGCGCTGAGAAAGAGCACCGTGGACACCGTGTGCAGACACAGCTACGAGCTGCACAAGGCTTTTACCCTGATGCGCAGAGTGGAGGGGAGGGGTGGGAGCAAGAGGACCCTGGCAGGGGAAGCCGGGATGGCTCAGTGGGTTAGGCGCTCACTTTGCAGCCCCGGGGACCGAGGATCGAATCCCGGCCCCGGCCTGTGTGGACCCATATGCTGAACTGGGG